>CABFOQ010027012.1:0-11129 GCA_900660455.1 Gephyroberyx darwinii | reverse complement strand
AGGTGTCTTCCTGTTGTTAGTGGCACTCAGCTCGGGTTAGCTGAGGAAGAAGCACTGAGGTGCCCTGCAGTGTGAACATGAGTTAGCAGATACTCAGAGAGAGAGAGGGGATGTTTGGTGTAAGCTGCCACAGGTCAAAGGGTGTACAGCTGTGAATTAGAGCTCTGCAATACATGTACTTGGTATCAACTTGGCTGATGTAATATGTTCAGAACATATGTTACTCAAAATGACGAAGTACAGTCACAGAGATTATTCACAAAAAGAAATAGAAAAATACACAACAAATTGCACTGAGGAAGTAAAGCCACATCTGGATTGTGGTTGTTTTAATGTATTATTGTATGTAATTGTTATTTTACCCAATAGGGCTTCACCACAAAATAATATTATAATTAATTTAAAATTCTATATATGAAATGCAATTATTATAATAATGATTGTAAAACTATTTTTAAAAAGCACAAATTCACAGTGGTGGAAATAGAAAAAAAGGATGAAAAAATACAACAAATATTTTTATTAAATGTAGTAATAATGATCTTTCTACAAATATTTTCAAACAACTCTAAATAAGCGACAGGAAGAAATTTCAGATGAAAATATGATTTTAAAAGGCAAAAGACACATAAATGAACAAGACACAATTCCTCTTTCTCTGTTTTTCTCTCTCACACACACACACACACACACTCGCCCACACACACACTCGCCCACACAGACATTTAGGATTAGAGATTAAAAAAAAAGAGGATGAATTAGTAAAATATTATAAAAGTGCTAGTATGTTACCTTGAAGTTGAGGATCGTATTCTGAGTTTAAACCACTTTTTTCCCCCAGCAAGTCATTCCCATAAATTACTGAACGTTACTGGCTACAACAAGTGGTCTGCTTTCCCCAGTCTACATTTGATTGGATGGCTAAAGTGTCAATCATCAGCCCGCTCAAAATACTAGTGGATTCATATTGGGAGTGTCACTATGTTGTGCCGAATGGCCTTGACGCAAAGGAATCCACTCAGGCAGCTGCTGCAAAAAGTCTGCATCTCCAAACAGAAACTATTTTGAAACGTGAATGTGATTCTGCAAACATCTTCATTTGATGCTACATTATTTCTACACTGAAATGCTACGATTTTTTAAAAAGTAGGATAGGAAAATGTGGAATTTCAATTAAGAAAATCTAATAGTGAGAGTGTGTGTGTGTGTGTGTGGTGTGTTATAGTGCATTTAAAAACAAGTGTAAACCAGAAACACAAGTTAGATTTAATTTTCTGTTTTAATTGATTGCAACATATTTTATAACCACACATTACAAAATGCACATCAAATATTTTATCAGGCTCAGTTTGCAACCTTATTGATAAGAAAAACTACCAAAAATATGCCTTTACAAAATAAGACAATTATAATAATGTAAATGCCACTTTGGATAACCGTAATCAAAAACCCATTTTTTTTTTATTCTACATAAAAAAAAAGCTTGACATAAATAAGTTAGTATAATTTCTCAGTGTTTTTACAGTTATGTACATAGGTACATTGCAAAGATTTACACAAATACACAGGCATGGTGACTGCATTTCTGAGAGGAGCCGTTTCCTTTCTCTCTCCAGGTGTACATCGGTCTCTTTGAACAAAACCCAGATTTCATGCAAATATAAACGGGAAGCTTTTGGATGCACACAGTTGCATCTTCAGCAGGCTAACAACATTGGTGGAAAAAAAAAAAAAAGTACAAACTAATTGGAAATTTGTCTCTAGGTTATCACAAAGGTACACAATGTGAAGTCAATTAAGGAGCACTGGTGGTGCTGGCAATCATACTGAAGCAACCATGTATTTGGTATTGTAGGACATTCACCCCATGTGGGAAAACCTCCTCTAAAACACATAAGGCTGGCCAAACGATGGGAATACAGTCAAGGAGAGGATGACATTAAAACACTACCTGTGCAGTTTGTATGGTCTTTGTCCTTCAGTATCTGAGTACCTCACAACTCGAAAGGGAAGAAATCACACCATTATATGTGGCTGAGGTGTGGGAGAGCATGAGAAAAGTCATATATTCCAGGATTCGATCGACGCCAAAGCGTCTCTTTCACATAATAAATATCGGCCGATTTCAGAAATACTTTGTCATAACAGAAATGTAGTATTGTATTTTTTTTGTTGTTGTGTTGATTTCCTGGAGTAACAAATCTAACATGAGAACCCGCACTTTGTGACACTGAAATGACCCAAAAAAAACAAAAACAAAAGCGCTACATTTGTACCATTCTTCACTGCTGAGCTAGGAAGATGACCTAGTGAAGATACACTGTTAAGAAACTGTAGAAGCCATGATGATTTTTAAATGTAGCAAATGGAAACTGTGTCAAAGTCACACTGCCTTTCAAAAAAAAAAAGAAAAAAAAAAAAAAAGAACAGCATTTTGGAAACATTTATCAAACTACACTGCAATTCTTCAAGTCAAATAAAAAATTCACGCCTTTTTACATAAAGGATTTGTTTTCAAATCATAATGTTTTCTTATGTGCTACATATGGAGAGAAATATAATATATATACACACACACACAGGTAGTAAAAAAATGAGCAAAAAAGGAAATCAAACCTAATTGCACACTGCTACATTGACTGCTTTTCGAGGCAGTAACTTTAATTGAGTGCCACAACTTTAGTGTTTCTATTCAGTGCTTCAACAGCGTCCCCCCCGTCCTCAGGAGAGTTGATATGTTTCTGTTGCTGTGTAGTTCCTCTTCCAAATCGGCCAACACTGAGGTTTCCCGCGTGAAAAAAAGGGGAAATACATCTTCGGCTCTGCAAGACAAATCAGATGAGGAAAAATAAGGTTGTGGGATCGAGACAAACTTGTGACATGGAGCTTTTTGATCATGCGGTGAACTCCAGTTTGCACAGAGAGTGGGAACAACAGTTGCACAAACAATTTTCACATGACAAAACATAAAGCTGGAGCAGGAGTAGTGATGCTCTTCTCAAATACATTTGGAAAAAATGGCAAACTCCTCAAGAGCAGCAAAACCTATCCTTAATGCCACAGTAAACAAAACAGGAAAAGACAGCACAGAAAATATTCCAGTGTTAATAAGTGTTGTTGTTTTTTCCCAGTGGCAATTGTTCAGAGTGGACTAGTGTTGATTGGAGAGTTGTTGGTCAACTCAGAGCTGATGTGGCTCTGGGGCGGCTGGTCAAAACTACATGAAAGTGTTAAAGTAACCCAATGGGTGTGGAGTTATATAAACTCTGTCACAGTGTTGCTGTTTTTACACTCAGAGTCAAATTAACACTAGCAATTTGTGCTGCCTAACCATGACCACAAGTTGGTGAACATCATAAGCCAAAAACAAACAATAAAAACAAAAATCTATTATATTTTTCAGAAAGACATAACATTTCATTTTTAAAAAGACCCCATCCTCGTAGAACTAACATATTTGGTGTATGTATTATGAATTTACATGGACAAATTTATTCCAACCCTAAAGATTTTTTTTTTTTTTTAATTTTTTAAGTTAAGTGTTAATCTTATTCCACAAACAAATCTGTCTGAACTAGAGTTTAGGTGGGTTTACCCTCCACTACATCTCTGTTTTCAAACTAACCTACCCTCTCCACATCCAAAAAGGCACAGTTCACGTCAAAAACGAGCACTCGTGTCCTATCCATTTTTTCTCTCGCAAGTCTAAAGCGAGGTGCTCTCCGCTAGCAGGGCCAGATGTGCAGACAGGTTATTGTGTGCAGCGCGGTGCGGTAGACCAGCCCCTTCTCAGCTCCGCGCTGAGGGCAGTGGCTGCTGACGTGTTACTACACTGTTGTTCACAGGACTTGTTTACAGTTTCGTCGGAAACTCAACCTCGCTGTTGGCCGCGGTTGTAGTAAAGGTGTAAATGTGTAGTAAACGCGCAGCCCTCCTTTACGTTTAACCCTTTCTGACACCGTGCGTCCAAACAAGTTACTTGTACAACACAATTGTAAGCCAGACCGCCTCTCCTGCTTTTACTACCACCACTACTACTACTAGTAGTATGTAAATCGGACAGGCTGACAGCGCGTGTGACGGACCCGCACGGAACCAAACGCTCGTGCCTGTTTGAAATCCACATTAAAAACAGCTTTGCGGCATTTTATCTGAGTGGCGAGGGGAGGGTTACATTAAGGCTATCACCAGGTTGAGCTGAAATAATATTCCACATAAACGGCAAAAACATTTTCTTTATTTTGTCGCGCGAGCTGTCGAGAGGCTCTGCGGCTGACTTTCAAGGCGACAGCTGGAAGGGGAAGAGGTCTACCAGACTGGGGCAGTCCAAATCCCGAAGAAATACATCGTTGATAATAACACAATATGCTGTGCTTGTACCAAGCAGAAGCCCGGAAGGTTTTCATTAAAAAAAATAAAAATAAAAGTTGCATCAGATCAAGTCATGTTCCTTACCTGTCTCGTCCTCACGTCTGCCTCTTGGGACTGGACTTTCTGGGTGTGTGTTCTGCAGAGTGGGTCAGGCTCGGGCGACTAACTTCATCTGAACTGGTGTGTGACCTTTTATTTTGAGCCGAAGGGTCTGCAAAAAGGAAAACCATAAGTCAAAAACTACTCAGATACAGACAGATGGGGAACGCCTAACAAACTGGGGGGGGCTCTTACGAGACTGACTATTTTTCATTTTTTTGTGCACATCTTAAGTTACACGGTTTCATTAACGTCCAGCCTTAGAGCTATTCACGTACGCGAAAATACATTTCTGTGCATCGCAGCCAGGTGCTGAAGACGGGGGGGAAATGCCACCATTGTAACCAATATGTCGTAATATGTGCAAATATGTTGCAAATGCACAGAAATGTATCCAGCTGGGTGAGACTGGTGACACTAATTTCGGATGGTGCATAGTACCGTGGCATGCAGGTCTTTTCCTCAGCCCGGTGCACTGCTCCTTGCACTCCAATTGACTGTCAGACCTCTCGGTGTCTTCGCTCGGAGCCACCACAACACAGTTATGATTCCCATTTAGATCCACATTGTTATTCCCAGAGGGGCAGGCGCCCTTCTCCTTTCGCTGTCTGCTGTAGAAATCCGGGGCGTCTCTGCAATCCACTATTTTCCACTCGAGTCTCCCGTTCGCCAGCGGCGTATGATTGGCGAAGTCGAAGCCCCACTTGGCGGAGGCAGCCTCTTCCATCTCCCGCAAATGTCCCTTTAAATCCCTCTTTAACTCTTCGTGATCCAAAGAGCCAAAGAGGCTCCTGCAGGCTGAGGGTTTAGGGTGATCCGACACACGGGCGTCCGTCCGCTCCAACGTCGGGCTCCCGTTTGAAAGACGCACATTTGACATTTTCCCCCAAAGAAATAAAAAAAAAAGAGCGTCCAATTTTCAAACAAACACACCACTCAAAACCAAAAGGGTATCTCCTCGTCGCTCACCAAGATCCAAAACAAGCGTAAAACGACTTATGCCATGCATAGGTCTAGGTAGAAACGGTAACTGCCAGTATTTTTTGTAGCCAAAAGTAGTCTCCACGGATCATCAAAACAAAGTGCAGAGGAACTGAAGCCACTCTGTCAATTTCGTCCCGTAGTGAGAGAGAGGGGGAAGAAATTGCAGACAAACCTTTTCAGTACCCAATATGGCGATTGAGAGATGTACTTGGGATTGAGAGGGGAGGTTGACTAGGGGGGAGGAAAAAATGATTGACACAGGGAGCTATTTAAACACGAAGAGAGCCGCTCATTGGCTAAAGAGCTTAGGCCCGCCCACTTCTCTTAAGGTGGTATGGCTAAACGTAACAGACTTGCAACATCCAGGGTGACTGCAAGTTGCATCTAATTTGACTTTATTCAAAAAATAAAACACACACACATACATATACTGGGTGTTTCAAAAGTAGGTACAACATTTAAATAAGAATGAAAAACAAGCTGTATAATTTGTAATTTTTAACTTTTTATTTTAAATAATTCAACATTCAATTGTTATTTAATATGTAGATATTTATGAATACTTCAAACTACACATCTAGACTAATGCATATAAAAATGTATACCTACTTTTGAAACAGGCAATATACAACACTGGCAATTGAAAACATTTGGTAAAGCATTTTGTCTTGAATTTTGTTTTTGTTTAAAATGATTGATTTTTGATGCCCTGTTTTCCCACTGACTAATTAGCCAGGTCATGAAAATGTATATTCTCACACCTTTACAGCAATTTTCATTTTAACTGTTATTTCAGTTACCAAACTGGTCTTATATTTCATCATGACATTTAAAAAAAAAAGTGTAAAATGTAACTTGCTAAAACTAGAAGACACCCTGTAATATCTATAAGAAAGTAGGTGTGCATAATTTCCAGAAAATACCAGAAAAACAGCACACTGACAAAAGTAACATTTCAAGACCTTTAGAAATGTTTTAAAGACTTAAAATGCTATCTTTTAATTTAATTAACTTTCATTTTTTAAAGTCAAGAAAAAATAATTAGGTACACCTCAATGTTTTTTCTTCACTTTGAATGAAGGGCTATTTTTAAATATAAACCTATAAAAACACAGGGGCACTAAGAAAATCTATGACTACAGAAATATGGAAACATATCTGTACATGACTTGACAGAAAAATGTACCTAGCTTGGTTTATATATATTAAAAAGACAAAAAAGATAAATTGCTTATAATCATTCCACCTTAAAAGCATTGACACTTCTGAAAATACATTGACTAAAATCTAAGGTGTGGGCTTGAGTAGGTACACCTCTATGTCAAAACTATTCATGCACCAAAATAAATAAATAATAAAAAAAAAACACTGCATATTGGGTACATATGTATCTCAGTGACACGGTGTTTGCACCCATTCAGTCATAGTGGGACAAGTCAAGGTCACCACACCAGACACCCTATTCTCTTCTCCACCAGACTCAGGAGAAAAATAGAAAAATGGATGCACTAGAACTAGAAGGTCATGCACATCTTCCTGTCCATTAATTTGTATATGCCGAAAAAAAACAAGCATAAAAAAAAATATATTAACATATGCCCAGTGTGAAAAGAGGCAAAAATGGTTATCTACACCAATAGTGAAAATCTTGTTACTTTGAGGGCAAATCTTATAGCAATCAGGAAAAATATTCTACCAGTCTCTCTGAAATATGGCAATTTTGTTATATAAAATAATGTACAAGATAGGTCTCTAAAATAACTAAACTCTCATTTCTTACTTTTCTTTCTGGTGCATTATTTACACCTTCCACCACTGAGGGAGGGAATGCAATCCAACAGACAGATGTTGGTTTATTCTGAACATTAAATTGGTGGGAATACCTTTCCTTTCCAACTGAACCACAGCTACTCAGCAACAAATAATAAAATTTAATTTTACTGTGAGCGATTATTTATCTATGGAGTCACAGCAGTGTGTGTGTGCTGTAGCTGCGGCCACCAGCGGCACCGCCCTGATGATTGGTACAACACTGACCCCTAGTGTTCACTTTTCAAAACTGTTCAAAAACCACTGAAGTAGGACAAAGTTGGCAATGCCACGATCCTTCCATCAAATGTTTTTAATACCACACTTTTAGATCAGCGTCACATCTGTACATCCATATCTGACAACATATATATATATGACATCCACATCACCAAGGATGTGGGGATACACATTCAAGATCCGTCTGTCCACATCCTCTCACGGGACCTGACAAGTTGTAGCTGCCCTACCTTCCCTATTAGTCCACTACAGTAAACTGGTCCCTTGCAGAGGGCGGGCAGGCGGGCGGGCGGCTTCAGAGTCCGAGCCACTTGATGATGTAGAAGTTCCTCTTGCCCACCCTGAGCAGGGTCAGTCCGTTGGACAGGATGTGGAGCCTCGGGATCAACAGCTGCTCTGGCTTGTCTGTCCGGCTGTGGTTGATCCACACCGCTCCCTCCGACACCATACGGTACCTGCACAGACACGGTGACACACAGGGGTCATAACTGGGTGTCATCTACCTAGCCTGTCTGAAACTGCATTGGATTCACTGTTTTGTTTTTAATCTGCAAAAAACATCATGAACACAACAACTTGTCACGCTGTTGTCCATCTTCATGAGGACCACAGTCAAGACACACCCCTCTCCATGTGTCACACATAGGTGCTTTCATTTGTGTTCTTCATATAAAGAATCATAAAATCTAATTCTAAGTGTAAATGTTCATGTCTGTGTATTCAAAGGTCAGTTTGAGCCGTTCTCCAATGTGAGTTAACGGACTGATAAAAACCATGAGGGGAAAAAAAACATAAAAAGAGAATTTGGGTAAGTTGTGGCTGGAGAGACGCTGTCAACGTGGGTTTCACACTTTTCAGTAGAGCTGGAGGGTGAGTAGGCTTGATCAGCGAAAAAGGTCACGGTAGTTAGGCTGGTAACTTAATCATTACAGGACCGGCAGTCCCACGTTATTACGCCTGCATTATTATCACGATTAACTATTAACTTTTTAATATAACACTTCCACCTCACCACCTCTCTGGTGGTCTCCACTCTTGGAATGAATCTGTGATCCTCACAAACGTCAGGACCCGACCAGAATTCAGATCATAGATATCAAATACGTTTGATAAGATCATGGGTGGCTCAGACTGAATCTGTAAACCCCTCACACCATAATCCTCCCAATTGTCGGGATGTGCAAATATGGTCTTAGTCTTACTAATCTAGTCCCCAGCCTCAGAGCGCCTACCCTTTGGGCCCCTCAGGGATGGCGTTGACCTGGCGGCAGGCGTCTATCACCGTGGTCCCCGGCTCCAGCAGCAGCTCGTGGAAGGGAGCCTCTCTGAAGAGCTCCTGGAGCTCCTCGTCGCTCATCTCCTCCAAGGCCTTCACGCTACTGTAGTACAGCGCATCGGTGCATCTGGAACGATCAGAGTAAATGTGATACTTTATTGATCCGTGCAGGGAAATTCTCCTTCCGCTTGCCTCCCTCCACAGGGAGGTCAGTGCCTTGCTCAAGGACACTTCAGCAGGGTAGATGCTTGTGGACCCAGTTTACGGGTGGTCTGCCTACTCACTACACCACCCTGCTGCACCAAATACATTGTTCCTATCATTATATCTGTTCTGTCTTATTGTGTTCCTGTTGTCTTGGTCATATCTGCCATGTACAAAACAGCCAATAGATAGATCTGTAGATAGATAAATAGATCTCAGTGACCTGGATAAATGGATAACATGAATAAAAGAGAATAGGAAAAATGTAATGTCACATCAGCCTAAGCACACAAATAACATAACACCTGCACACACACACACACACACCTTACCCTATCCTGACCTTTTAGCACTTTCCAGCCCCTCCTTGCCATGCACCAGTTTGGTAACCTCGGCGGCCAGTCTTTTATGGGCGAGTCGTTTGCCCGGCTCCTCCCTCTGCTGCTCCATCAACTTCTCCACTTCTGCCAGAGGCAGGAAGGTAAACAGCTTCAGGTACCTGCAGCAAGACCACACACACACACACACACAATATATGAACCTTGTCTGTATATATGCCCTTTGTTGTTATTTGTGATATCTTTATTACTTTAGTTGTAAATTAATTTGAACTGACTTGACTGGATTCAGCCATAATTTACCGTATCGGGATGTTAGATAGTGAGTAGTTCTGCTACAACCTGACTGTGTTGGGTGATTTGAGCAGTAGGACAGACAGCATAGGTGATAGGTGAGAAACCCCATTGGTGAGATGTTATTTTGTACTCTTATCTGACCATTTATCAATAACCTACTGATTTTTTTCTTTCATACTGGGCATCTGTATAGCATGGTACCATAGAGGGCTGACCATTAGGTGGCATCAGACTTCACCTACCTTTCCACAGTGGCGTCAGGCTGCCTGAGAAAGAACTGGTAGAGTTCAAACGGAGAGGTCTTGTCTCTGTTGAGCCACACTGCGTTGCCTGCCGTCTTCCCCAGCTTGTCGCCCACAGAGCTGGTCACCAGGGGGAGGGTCAGCCCGTACACCTCCTCACCACTCACTCTGGAGATGAAACCAGGAATTATTATCCAAGCGTTGCACATCAGGCACGACTATTTCAAAAACACCTCAACTGATTAGGTCCGCATTACTGGATCAGCCAATAATGGCCTGATATGTGCCATTCTCTCTTGCATGAAGAATGACACCAAACTCCATTCAAAAATCAGGCAATTTTAAAGTTGTCTTGCTAATTGGCAAAGGCACACAACCCATAAAATGAGTCAAAACCTTTTCTGAATTGTTAGGTGCCACTCTTAAATTCTGCATTCATATAATCCACCAAGCAGCACATAAGAGTTGGCTTTAGAGTTGGCTGTTATTCCCACTGTTATACTACCAAAACACCCCGTGGAGGGCGGTAGCGAGCAGTATGAACCAATGCTAAAGGTTTAAATTTTACTGAAATTAAGTGCTGCTTGGTGTAGTTACATATGCCGATCTGAAGAGCGGTTCCTAAAGGTTCAGAAAACGTCTTGAGTGAAGTCTTCTGGTGGGCTTGACGTTTGCACAACATTAAATTGCCAGATTTTCAATGAAATGTGGCGCCACCGCCTTCTCTCCAGACAAGAAAACGGCACTCATCGCGGCTAGAAATAGCTGCACCGACAGTAACGTTACACGAGAGGGTTTCTATAGAAGACGCAGGCGGACGTTTACTTGTGAATGAACTCATGGCCAGACATCAAGTTGCCCAGTTGGTCGGTGCCTCCGAGCTGAATCTTGCAGCCGTATATTTGGTTCAGGTGGTAGAAGTCATACGCTTGGAAAACCTGGTAGGTGAACTCTGTCAGGCTCATACCGTCAGCGCTTTTCAGCCTGGACTGCACGCTGTGGCGGCTGAGCATGGTGCCCATCCTGAAGTGCCTGCCGGCGTCCGACAAGAACGCCACCAAGCCCCGGTCCTTGTACCAGCTCATATTGTTCAGCACAGCCACGGTGCCCAGCTTCCTGGATGTGTCGTGAAAGTTCAGTTCGTGGTTGCTGACAATCCTCTGGATGCTCTCCCTGATGCTCCGTGTGTTTTCCTCGATAGCGTCCGTGGAGAGCCGCTCCCTCTCGCTCGTTTTCCCGCTCGGGTCGCCGATTTGAGCCGTGGCCCCT
>CABFOQ010027010.1:0-35059 GCA_900660455.1 Gephyroberyx darwinii | reverse complement strand
TCTCTATCTGTCTCTCTCTCTCTCTGAGACACACACACACACACACACACACACACACACACACACACACACACACACACACACTGCCTAATTACTGTCAATGGGAAACCTGAGCTTGTGATGATGTACACAATGTATTTACCCTGGCAGGAATGGATGAGAGACAAATGGGTCAGAAGGAGTTAGGGTGAAACTGTTGCATTAGCCTCTCGTGTGACCACCTCCTCATATAAGCTCTCTGATTGCGACTGTATAGTTCAAATTTTGATTCATTTGTAAACAAGACTTTCTTCCAGTTTTCACCAGTGAATCAGCTCTTGGTAGTGGACTTTTGGACCCCACTGTATCCAGTATGTGAGAGAGGGTGTGACTCTGTGTATTGGCCATTTTCATCTCCTCCTCATCTCTTCTCTCCACTCTACCATCCCTCAGTATAAATATTCATCTAGCAATATACCTTAGATGTATGAGATACAGTACACTGGCCTCAGCCAGCCGTCTTCATTAGTGTTATCACGCTTGGCTTTCACCAGTCAACCCTCTTCTCTACTCTAATCTGCTCTCTTTCTCCCTGCATTTCCCCACACCCCCAGTGCAGACAAGGGGCTCAGTAACAAATTGCTGTAATAAAAGAGATTATAAAAGAGTGCTCCATGTTTTAGAATATATACAGTGGACTATTTTTCTAGGAAATAATCTGTTATACTCCTTCTCTGTTTTGGCCTATCCCCCTCTCTCTCCATCTTTCTCTATTTCTCATCACTGTTTGCAGGTTTTATGGGTCTGAATGTTGATGACAGTTGGGACTGTGGCTGAGGGCCAAGAGCAGGGAGGGATGAAGTGATGGAGGGAAGGAGGAAGAGATGGAGGGAGGAGTGGTAGGTGGCGAGAGGGGCAGAGATTTGCAAACAAATTTAATAACTAGCCTGCAGAATGGAATCACTTTGCTTAGCTTTAGAATTGCTCACCTCACTGAAAGAGAGTGAGAGAGTGGGATATTGAAGAAAGAGAGAGTGAGGATGGGGGTGGAGAGGGGGAATAAATGCTGCATTAAAGGACTGGAGAAAAATTGAAATGTGTCACATCAATTTCAGCTGCTGCAGTTATCAGGCTGTTAGGTATACACACGAATGCTTGGGCTAGAGAGAGAGAGAGAGAAAGAGAGATAGTAGACTGGAAATTATAGAAAGGGAGATGGAGGCAAAAGATGACACAAAAAGATCAGGAGAGAGATGGAAAGCAGGAGGCAGAGAGAAAGATAGAAAGGTAGAGGCGAGAGATAGATGGGGTGAGCGATGGAGGCAGATAGAAGATTTTAAAATGTTGG
The DNA here is from genome assembly GCA_900660455.1 of Gephyroberyx darwinii. Taxonomy (NCBI): domain Eukaryota; kingdom Metazoa; phylum Chordata; class Actinopteri; order Trachichthyiformes; family Trachichthyidae; genus Gephyroberyx; species Gephyroberyx darwinii. The sequence goes on along the minus strand of CABFOQ010027010.1, from coordinate 33,732 downwards.
AGCTGCTCGTGCTCTGTGCATGCAGAAGCAACTGAGGAAAGAGCTAATCAAAATATGAAGAGCGTAATGAAAATGATTGGATTCTGCTACTTTTGTGAATTTGTGTGAATAAAATAAAAACCTTGTATGAAAGGCTCTTAAATAAGCCTCATATTCAGATTGATTGATTCTCTAATGCATTATGATAGTCATTGTGATAATAAAAATATCAGTAAGTTGTCTCAATGCTGCAGCAACAAAAGAAGGTTGCCACCAGTGTCTTTCTTCATAACACTTTTTTTGCAATTTTGTTGACATTCAAAAGCCTTTCAACATAAAATTAGATATACAAGATGTTTTAGATTACGTCTATGTCCTTCTCCTTAACCTTGATTTATCTAGGTCAGGTTTTGCTGAGCATACCATGCTTGATATTTATACAGTTATACACATTCTGCCCATCACAGGGCTCTTTACTGGCACATTTGGGAGTTAAATGCTGTGCTCAAGGCAACCTAGAGGGTTGTTTTTTTATGTGAGTGTACTTATCCAGCCCAGATTTGAGCCTGTGACCTTTCAGTCACAAAGTCCTTCTAAACTTTAGGGCACTGCCGCCCCCGAGGCTACCACCATCCAACATTTTTCAAAATGTTTACACATAAATTCACTCCAGAGTTCAGTACATGTTGGCTCTGAGTGTATGCCTTTTCACATACTTTGACTAAAAAAACGTGAAAGTGAAAAAGTACCAAAACATTTTTATATATTTTCTTTGTGGTCACTTGTGTGGCTGGGTTTAAAGCCTTTTAATGTTGTGTTCCCAACAGACTGTGGGTTTGAGGCTGTTTTTTTCCTTCCCTAGATTTGATTGATTACCCGTTTTTGTTTTGTTTCTCACAGGTACATGCAAAAAATATGCTGCCGTATTCAACGGCTTAACCTAACCCTAACCTCAGAGTGTACTTGTGGACGATATAGGATGACTAACTGTCTGGGTCATACATCATCTGTATGGTGTCTGTTTGTGCACAGTGTGTCTCCAATATGAATGAAGTAGAAGGTCTGGGCAGAATATGAGTTACAACTGAGCTCATACAGAATGTTGTGTTTGGCATCACAGCTAATAATCCTACATAGAGATTTAAATTTGGTTAAACTTTTGTTTTTGTTTTGTTAATGACATAGTAAGACATTGGGTAGTAATACAAAGTTCAGTTCTGGGTCAGTTTTAGGTACCTAATTTGTTCAAATTCATTCACAGCAACAATCTCATTGACTGGGATTGTGTGATTAGGCAGTGTTTTATAACAGTTATCTCCTGATTATGTTATCTTGTATTACTGATGTGTTTATGTGATGTTATGTGATTTTAATAGTTTTTGCCTGTCTTGTGAAAAGTGTTAAAGTAAATTAGATTTGACATGACAATTAGGTGAGAGTGGAAGGAAAGTTACCATGAGCCAGCAAATCACAGGCTTACAGAAGCTGGCTGGTGTAGTGGTGCATGTCTGTGTGTGAGAAGAATGACACGATTTATCTTCACTCTCCATTTGTGATGAAGTGTTACTCACAACAAACACATCAGGCATGAATGACATCACTAATAACGGTGGGCGTTGGCTGAGTCGAGAGTAATAGTTGACTGCTCAAACAAAACATTTATTCATAACTATTCATTCATGGGTGGTAATTGTTAACCCACTGCACTGTATATGTGGAAAAATATTTTTGGTAGCCATATATGAGTATATTGATATAGATAGATTTCATAGTGATTGGTTTTTGCTGTTGTCATGTTGCAGTGCTGTGCAGTCAGAGGTATTCAGTTCAGATGACACTATTGGTCGTTAAGGAATCTAGAGACTTGGAGCACATTCTGATCATAATTACCCAGAATCCTCAGTAATTATTTCCTGGCCTGCTAAATAACTCCCTCCTGTGTAACTGCGAATAAAGATGATTTTATTGGCCTGGAATTGTGATGCCATTTGATTGGTTGGGAATGGTGATAGTGTCACTACCCTGGTTAATTGCTGCTCTGAAATCATTTTAATAAGAACAAATGCCCTTAGTGGGTTCTCTCTCTCCTCAAACACACATACAGACTGAGATGGGGAAAGAGATTGAAATGTTCCCGTTAATGAGATATTAAACTGTTCTCGGTTTCTAATCATTCTCACTAATTACATGCTACAGTCATGAGTGAGGGCGCTACCAAAAGGCCATTTATATGGCGACATACTGAGAGAAGGAGAAAGAAAATGGAGGACCTGTTTCTCTGGGGTTCTAGCCAGGCCTTCTGTCACTTTAATGAACAGATAATCTATGAATCACGTTTACATTAAAGATTAGAGTGGCACCTTCAGATGCACATTAGTTTCTTTAACTGATGGCCAATCGATACTTAGTTTGCAAGAGTGACTTTTTATGGTCCCATTGGGTGTGTGTTCCATTTCTCCATGTTTGTCTTTCAGCATCTTATATTCTCTCTCAAGTTGTTTTCTCACTTGTGACGCACAATTGGCACTCTACGCTCAGTGGGCACTTTATTAGGTACACCTTTCTAGTACTGGGTAGGACCACCCTTTGTCCTCAGAACAGCCTGAATTCTTTGTGGTATGGATTTGACAACGTGCTGCAAATGCTGCACATTCGTTAGAGATTCTGGTCTATGTTGACATGATAGCATCACACAGTTGCTGCAGATTTGTCGGCTGCAGATTTGTCGGCTGCACATTCATGCTGCGAATCTCCCATTCCACCACATCCCAAAGGCGCTCTATTGGATTGAGATCTGGTGACTGTGGAGGCCACTGGAGTACACTGAACTCACTGTCATGTTCGTGGAACCAGCTTGAGATGACGTGTGCTTAGTGACATGGCGCGTTATCCGGCTGGAAGTAGTCATTAGTAATGTGGCCATAAAGGGATGCACATGGTCAGCAACAATACTCTGATAGGCTGTGGCAATTAAATGATGCTCAATTGGTATTAAGGGGCCTAATGTGTGCCAAGAAAACATTCCTCACACCATTACACCACCACCACCAGCCTGAACTGTTAACACAAGGCAGGATGGATTAATGTTGTTTACGCCAAATTCTGACCCTACCATCTGCATCGAGACATCGAGATTCGTCAGACCAGGCGTCGTTTTTCAAATCTTCAACTGTCCTGGTTTGGTGAGCCTGTGCCCACTGTAGCCTCAGTTTCCTGTTCTTAGTGGAACCCGGTGTGGTCTTCTGCTGCTGTAGCCCATCCACTTCAAGGTTTGACGTGTTGTGCGTTGAGAGATGATCTTCTGCTTACCACTGTTGCGTAATGCATGGTTATTTGAGTTACTGTTGCCTTCCTGTCAGCTTGAACCAGTCTGGCCATTCTCCTCTGACCTCTCTCATTAACAAGGCATTTTTGCCTACAGAAGTGCAGCTCACTGGATGTTTTTTTGTTCTTCGCACCATTCTCTGTGAACTCTAGAGACTGAGATACTCAAACAAAAGCTGAAAACGTAGTAGACGGCTGTTTGTGGTGGTTGAACAGATACAACAAGCACACTCTAAGTCATTCAAATATTTGAAATCCTAGCTGAATGTCTTTTCTCAGCTCTGCAATAATTGCTGACATACCTGTCGAGATTGAAGTGGCAGAAACACAGTAAAGATCATGACTTGTATCTTAAAATGAGTGTTTATGAGTTCAACCATGGGAATGCAACTTAACATGTCAAACAAGATAGAAGACATCAGTTTGTAGGTGTGAATAATGCACATATCTTAGTGCTTTCATGTGTGTTTTCATGGTAAGAATTGCCAGTAGCACCTATACTTGGGTGTATAATTGATCCCTCCCTTCTTATCTCCCTCCCTTCACCGTCTTCCCCCAACTTCTTGTCTTTCCCTTTCTTTATGTTTTGGTCTTCCTTTATTTGACATACCTCTTGCTGTGCTTTACTTCTTACTGAGCTTCAGGTTTTCATTTGAGTCAATAGAGCAGCAGCTGAGATTTTTCCGACCCACCTCTCCCTCTCCCATTCTCTCTTTCTTTCTTTCTTTTTCTTATAGTCTCCCTCTGTGTAAAGATCAATGGCACATAGACCTTTCACAGCACACCCCTGTTGCTAGTGTTGCCACGTAAGAAAGTGGATATTACTTACATTCAATGGACATGCTGTGTGCGTGCGTGTGTGTTTGTTACATGGCTGACCTCTATGCTGCTGAGTTTATTGATGATATCAGATGACACCTCTGCCTCTCCTTTGTTAAAGATGAAAAATAGAGAAACAGAGAAAATAAATAATAAGTATGGCAAGGGATACACAGTGAGAGAGAGACAAAGAGAGAGAAAGAGCAAGAGAGACAGAAAGAGACCCAAGACCTCCTTTTAAACATTCAGCTCCTGTATCATAAACCTTCTCCGTAGGTGCACTAGGTACATGTGAGTCATACTATACACTGTCTACAGTCCATCTATAGCCCTAAGAACCTGATATGACCCTCTGTTGCTCAAAACTGAAAATCTCCTCCAAAACACCAGCACACTGTAACTTGCAATTTAATTTTATTGAGAAAACACATTTTGGTCTTGTGACCTTGCTCAGGTATGCTATCCTGCGTACAACAGTACATATATTCACTGTTCTGTTCTCTGATGCTCCATATGGACTGTGGACCATCCTGGTCATTCAAACACATGTAAATGTGTGTGCCCATCTACAGCTATGTTGCCCTGTTGAATAGTGCTTGAGCAAAGATACTGAACCCCTACGGTACCTGATTAATCACTGTAAGTCAATCTGGATCTTCAGCTTAATGCCTAAAATGTAAAATGTCAAACTCCTATAGCTGTATTCTCCAATGTATCGTACCTCATATGGTCTGTCAACACTTCAACCCTGCTCATGAAGCTAGGCAGCAGGAACAAATGACATGTTAGCACGGGTGAAATGACTGCCTGTCTGACAACTGTCAGTCCGCCTTCACACTTACGCAGACTGTACACACATCTTCTCACCCCTTCCCTCTATGTTTCTGTGTTTCACACTTATGTTGATGATTGTCATATAAGATGACAATAAACATCTGTGCTGTTCACCTATGACAAGTTGTTGATTGCGTGTGTCTGCATGCTCGTATGTACGTATGCATGTGTGTAAGTATGTTCGTCTAATCTTTTACTCACTCAGTGCTCACTTAAGCACAATTATGTGCACAGTTATGAGATCCACACATTTTAGCTGTTTCCCTTCAATATGTTGGAAAACCATGCCATGAGCTTTTCTCCTTTCCATTTCCTTATGCTGAGTGACTGTCTTTAAGTACTGGACGCCTTTAATTCAATTTTCGTTAGGCCGACAGCACACAGATTGAATTGGCAACATGGCCTCAGGATGTTAATTAGATAAAACCCATAATAAAATATAGGCCTACTTTCCAAAATCTGAAATTATTTGGGCCATACTTTACCATGTTTACATTTTCTATTAAAAAAAAGCAAATATGATTTTTCTATCTCAAAAATAAGTCTAGTATGAGATGAGTTTCTAAAATGAAGCTAAGCGTAAGTTCAATCAGGAAGACTGCTACTTTATCCATCCATCCATAATGCAGTTAAAGATACAGGCAGCAGGAGACAGAGGCCTCCACAGCATCCCCTGTCCAACACAGCACCTGTTTCCTAGATGAAAAGGCCACATGTTACCAGGACATGGGCAAAGGCAGGACCTGGTGGGGATGTCTGCTGTGTGATCTGGCTCTGTAAATCATTGTTCAAAAGACGGCACAGCGCGGTGATCCAAGCTTTATCCATGTGCAAAAGCTGGAAGCAGTAGGGGTCTGTCAAACTCAGCACATATAAATGATTTCTTGGCACCTTCCATGCACCCTGGTAGCGCCGCCTCTTTTGATAGTCCCTTAAAAATGTAACCAACTTGTGTGTGAGATGAAGCTGTGTATGACTGTGTCTGAGTGTGTATGAGTGTGGGAATAAGGCGAGAGAGGACTGTGGACTGAGACTGTTATGCCTGTTTTATGAAACATTATTTTATTTCTACTCGTTATTGCTTCGAGTTCTGTGCTTAAACAATTGATATCATATTTGATGTGTTCGGCATTCATTCATCAGGACACACATGGGAGTGCAAGACAATTTGCAGGGTTTTGGGTGTGTAAGGAAAGGTAAGCACCAATAGATTTTTCAGTAAGTCAGAGTCAGAATCCGCATTTCATAATGTAGAGGTGGACATGCGTTGATTTATATATCCATCATCTCAACTGTGCATCGTGTAGGAGGCCAGAATTGGCAGAATTGGAATCGGCAAAGGTCTGAATCTGGCCTTAAATTACATCATTAATCACGTTGCTGATGCAGCAGTAAAAAAACAATGTATATACACATAATATGTCCAGTGATGTATTCTCTGTGTCCTCATTCAGCAATGAAGACCACGTTTATTTATCACTACTAGGTATGGTAATTAAACCATCCATTATGACGATGCACTGTGATGTATGTATTGTTGTTGGATTGTGTGCGTGCATGCCTGTGTTTGTGCCAGAGCCTGTGTTTTTGCTAAAGGGGTTATTGGATTTGTTAAAGGGATGCCTCAAAAGGTCACTGACAATATATTTCTCTGGTTTTAAATGTCTCCTTAATGGCTTTAAATGACTCTAGCATTCATACTATCAGGGTTTTTGCTGGCTCACAATGGGGCTTCGGTGGCTGGCCACCCATGTGGATCACTGTGCTATGCCAAAATACGTTAGGGGATCGGTTAACGCTTATGGTGGTACCTTCACAATCCCTACAGGCTATATACAAACGCTGAAGCCTGTAAGTTTTGACAACAGGCCCCAAATAAAGATTTAATTATTAGGAAAGGTTCATTAATATTTAGGGTTCAAACACCAAAGGGGTAGATCCCTATTGAGTTTGTGTCACACCGTGACTCCGATTGACTTGAAATTTGTGCTCTACAAAAAAGCCACAAGAACCACTAAAGTCTGCCTGACTAGATTTTCCGCCATTTTGATTTTTTTGAAAAACACATTTTTGACATCTCCTCCTAAACCAAAGGTCCGATTGCTACCAAATTTTCTGTGGCTCATTATTGGACCTGAAAGTTTCATTCAAATCGACCACTAGGCGGCGCTACAAATGCTAAAATTGGGTGTGGCATAACACAAGTCAGACTATAAATCAGAAATTGTTTGTCCAATCATTACAAAACTCGCAGGATATGTTTCATAACAATGTTTTCAAAATTGAACAATAGGGGGTGAGGTGTGAAACTGAAAAGGGGCGATTTCACTGATTTTTCTCAATCCAGACCACCTTAGACTAGGTCCAGATCAAAAATCACTATACTTACACTGTTCAAATCTGGACTAGATTATCCCAGAGAGGCTAGAGATTCTATAAAACACAGTTTAAGATTTGTTAAACTGCAAAAGGGTTAGAACCTGCCAAATTGCCACTTGTGGCTATATTTATTTATGAAATTTATTTAACAGAATTCTGAGGCACATATCATTGAAAATAAAACAGAAATAAACCATAAATAGAAATTAAACAACTAAACAACTCTCAGGAACATCAGAAAAAATGAAGTGCATATAACTTGAAATAAACAATGAATTAAGTGAATAACATAGTCCAAATGCAAATTTAAGTACTTTAAGTACTATTTAAGTGATCACACCCTGCAGTGGAGCACCTCACCCTTCCCTTTTTTCAAAAAAGTCCAATCCTACCACTCGACGTTGGCACCAAATGAATAAACCCAACATTATATCTCTATGGTTACAAAATTGTTAATAAAAGGTCAGTAAAATTATTATTTTTCAAATGTCATCTCTGGTTGGCATGAAGACACTGACTCGTTGGTACTTGGCAGAGTTTGGCAGGCAGTGCTCAGACGTTGCTTCTTGTACAAAAGCTTGTGGAAATGACAATAGCACCGATATACAGCCCTAGTGGTCGCTAGGGCTGTATATCGGTGCTACTGGGTGTCTAATAGCAATGAAATTCAAAGATGACATATTGTCAAAATACATTATGAAGGTCGTTTTATGGCCTCTAAATCTGACTTTTCTGTTTTAGTGACACAAAAATTTGCTTTGGTGGCTGCCAGAAATGCAGGAAAAACCCTGTACTATGGTATCGACATGTTGGAATCGGATTTTCCATCAACTGTCCCAACCTTGACAAGCCTGTCAGAATTCTTCTCTCCTCCATTTTCACTCGACTGTGCCGCATTGCTTTTGCTTTGTTTTTTTAGCATGCATTTGGACCCAGACAAGACGTTGGGGATAAGCATTCCAGTTGGAAGAATCAGCCCCTGTCCCGTCACGCTCCTCAGCTTTCCGGAGATTGATCGCTATCAGTTGCCTGCCTGACAGCTCCGGGATTAAATCTCATTTAGCCAAGCTGACGATTTGAAAACGAATGAAAAACAAGTGAGACAGACAGAAGAAAAGAGAGAGAGATAGAGGAAAAGTGAAAGAGAAAGTCAATGCAACAGACGGGAGATAGAGCAGGAGGAAGAAAGAGAGTGATCAACAAGCATGGGCGGGGTGGGGGCAGACCAAGAGAGAACGAAGGAGACAGAGAGACATGATTAAATAACAACTAGGGCATGTTTAAAGGTAGGAAAGAAAGATAAGAGATAGATGGATGAATGGATAGAGAGAGAGAGACTAGGTATATGTCCACATCAGTAGTGGGGGTGCCTCTAGCCTTTATGCAAATGTGATCTCAAGCATCCAAAATGGTAGCGGCTAGGTAAAATAAAACGTAGATACATCACGCCTTCATATGGGGAGAGATTGCTTTGGGTATGTTATTCATATGTTTAAGTGTGTGTGTGTGTGTGTGTGTGTGTGTGTGTGTGTGTTAAAGAAAGAGAGCGAAAGTGATGGAGAGAAAGATGGTGAGATGCAAATATGCTGAGATTTGAAATCGGTTTATATCATTTCCTTGTAACCAATTTGAAGAGAAGGGAAGGAGAAAACCTACTTTGAAACTGCAAGGCCTCAGTTTCTGTTGAGGTGGCATTTACATGAACATCTTTCCTTGGCTGTGCATTTATTCATATCATACAAACTTTCCATACAGTCAATTCTTAATTCATACCCGTTGCCACATATTTTTGTTGTTGTTGGTTCTAATGATAATAAACATTATCTGTACTGTATATCACTGTTAAACAGCAGTTACAAAATGGTTCAGTCAGAAAAGTAAGCAATGAATAAAACAGTAAATAAAATGAGTAGAAAATAATGCTAAACAAATCTAAAATATGAAAAATAGGGTAAAATGAAATAATCATAATAAACTTTATTTGTATAGCACCTTTCATACAAAAACAAAAAGTGCTTTACATTAAAAGGAATAATTAAAATAAAAAATGGAAATGGAAACAGTCTCATGACTTTAACAATGTCGTGTCATTTTCTGACTTCTTTGTACTTCAAGTCAATCTCATCTGCTGTCCAATAACCCAGGAATTCCAAAAGAAAATCTGGGAAAAAAATGCCCTGCTCTTTAGTACCCCGAAATGTCTTCCTGTGGTGTCAACTCACCAATACAGCAACACTTAGGCTATGTCCACTGTGAGGAGTCAAGCCGCCCGCACAGCTAAAGGTAGCCACAGACATGCCTTTCTTAACTGGCGCCAGCTTGGCATACTGGTCAACCGGCGCTATTACCACTGTCAGCTCCTCGGGTCCTGGAGGGAACACAGCTGCCCTGCATCCGCATCAACAGCTACAGGCTGGCCAGCCCTAGAAAAATGGCAGGACATAATGTATTTCTAAATGATGTAATTATTGAGTGTTTTATGTTGTTTTTGTAAATCCCTTTTTAATTTGAACTATTTATTGATGGATTAATACTTCATTTATATATTATAATTCCTCTTTTTATTAAAATATCAAATAATGAATTACTTATTTAGTGTATTTATTTATAGATTGATAAATGAATTTATAAATCAATTTATTAATTAATGAAATGCTTTAACACAGGATCTGCAATGAAAAGAAGAGAATAAGAAAAGATTCCATGCATTGTGGCAAGTATTAGGTTACTTTGAAACAGTCGCGCGCTCGAAAGAATACAGACAATGCCAGTAGGCATGTGGTCCAATCTCAGCACAAACAACTTATGCAGACCCAACCTGCCGATCAAGTCAATCAAACATATGACAATGTTTCCTACTAAGTTGGTAACCCAACATTTATAAAAGTTGACGAACCACTTTCCAGGAAGTAGCCAGTTCCTTCGAGCTGATCCGGACCCCATCGGCATATCAGATTTCTAACAGACATTACATTAAATTAACGTCTACTACAGGGTAAAGAAACAAGGTAGAAACCATTTAAATTATTTCAGATATTCAAATCAAAAATAATGCCTACTTAACAATGGCGAACGCACAGCCTGCGGCAAGACGTCTGACGTCTCCTCACTACCTAGCCCTGATACAGGACCCTATGAGAATCTTTCATCATTTGGCTGTTTACCTCTCCCATAGGGTCCTGTCCTGCTCCATTGACTTTTTACTGCACGAAAGTCAGCGAGCCCGATAACGAAACCAATACGTCAAATTTCACTTACCTAAACAGATGTCCATAATCCTTCACTTGCAAGGCCTCCAATAGAGGTCCTGTGTCAGGGCTTATTTCAAGCGTGAGGCCAAGAAGCGCATTACTGCCACAGCATTAGTGTACGCATGTATTTATTTGTTTATTTATATAAAGATCATTATCATTATAATTATTATAATGCATATTTTTATTTGGATTTTTATACACTTGGAAACCTGTGTGGAAAGTGGCGTATATACACTTTTTGTGTGTACGCATGGTTTATACATTTGGCCCCTGGTCTCCTTCTTGAAGACACTCAGTTTAGTGGGGTGAGAGTCACCAGAAATTCAAGAATTGGGGTTGTGCTCAGGAGCCTATTCAAATCTATCAAAAAATGCCCTTGAGCAAGGCACTGAACACCCAACTGCTCTAGTGGATCAACAGTACAACACTGTGGCAATACTGGGCTGAATGTCTGTCTGGACGTGTGTATAAACCTCCTTACCCCTGCAGGCTCTTAGTCAACACCCCTGAATTAATAACTATGGTTAATTAAAAGCAGCAATGTCTCTGAATGTTGAATGAGGGCAGCCAGATGTATCAGTGTCTTGGAAAATAAAAAGTTCTTCTGGCTTGCAAGTTTTGTATACTTCCATGTTTACTTTCCACTCCTCCACACTTCCTCCTCTCTTAAGATAATGTTTCCAATACACTATTGTCGATAAAACTTTTGGACACTTTTTTCACCAATGCCCTGGGAAACTTAAGGTTCATAATCCTAATGATGAAGACAGATATTTTTGGATGGCAAAGATGATTTTTCTTTTAACCAAAAAAACTTAATAATAATTATAATATTGTGATGTACATGTAGGTGAAAAAGGTCAAAATTCAAAGATACAAAGTATAGTTAGCATAGGGAGCATAGAACATTTGCAATAGAAGTGTGTGATTTCAACTTCATTCACATGGCTACCCCAGATAATATATGGTCAAATAATTACATTCAAGCTGGCTGACATCAAGGATATTAAGGCACAGATGAGGTCTGGTGAGTGTTAACATTTAACAGCCAACATTAGGGTGGCACCTCTGCTGTTTGCAGATGATGTCGCCCTTTTAGCCTCATCGGACTGATCTCTGACTTGCACTGGAGCAGTTTAATGCTGTGTCAGCACCTCTAAATATGAGACCATAGTTCTCTCCTAGAAAAAAGGTGGCCGGTCCCTTTCAGGTGGGCAGTGAGCAGCTGCCCCTAGTATAGGCATTCAGGTTATCTGGAGGAGCTGGAGTTGGAGGAAGTTGCTGTGGAAAGGGACATCTGGGCTGGTCTGCTTGCCCTGCTGCCACTGCGACCCTGAGCCAGAAGAGCAACATGATTATGGAAGGATGGGTTATAAGGGGTTAGTAGTAGTTAATGCTTAAAAGGGAATAAATGTGGTCACATAATCTGCATGAAAGCCCTTATTTTAATATCTACAATTGAAGTTTCCACTTAGGTTATCTTGGACAAACAGTAGTACTAGCTTTAGGTTATTTTAAAACACTAAGCCTGGACATCCTGGTGGCTCAGTTGGCTAAAGCACATACCATGTACCCACGATGCCCTGGGCTTGAACCTGCCCTTGGACCTTTGTAGTCAACTGGGGCCCCTCCACCATAGACAGTCAAATTAAGCAAAAAAACTAAGCTTTTTATGATCATCATCATGATAAGTTCCATCTACTTTAGGCGCTGGCTCAAAGCTCTCCATGTCCCTCTCTTTTTTTGCCTTCCTCTCTTTCTCCCTACTTCTGGCGGATGTTAGTTTTGGTCTCACTTTCTCTTTCCTGATCTTAAATCAACTAGAAGTATGGACTCACCCAAGATTCTGACATTAGGAACCACACCTTAAGAAAAAGCAGGCGTTCAGTTCCATCTGAGCTGAATTTGAACTATGCTATAAAGGAGGAAGATCCTTGCTGTCTGCCAAGACACACAGAGTACTGAACATCAGATGTTGGTGACCTGGCAGAGGGCTTCCTCGTTGGACACATGGCAAGTGGCACGACCCAGCTTGATTGTCTGCCACACCAGTATTTTTGTGATATTTCAGGGTGTCAGAAATGTGTAGAATGATATGGAAACTACGAACTAAACAAGAATCAAAATTGTTTGTCTGAAGTGGGGCTTGGATCCACACCTCCATTAGGAGACTAGAAACCCTGGCACCTTAGACCACTGAGCCATACTGACAGCTAGTGTATATAAGGAAAACACGTGTAACAAGAAAAAATATATGGTGTTACTTATCTGTATTATTCCAGACTTGCTGGACCCATGTACATCAGGCAGTAAGTGAAGTGTGTTACCAAGAACACATATAACAAGTTAAAACATATGTCCCCATCTCCCTCTCCAGTATCAACTCAGCCCTTCATGGACGTTTTTCAATTAGTGTCAGTTTTAGGGGACATCGTTCATCGCAGCTGACAGGTACTTACGTGATTTGGTGCAGCATGTCAAAAGCCTCTATCAGCCCCCTTTTTACTTACATAAGAGGTATTTTGTACCTATTCCCCCCTCCACATTGCACAACATGCTTGACAAGGAGATGCTCCACAATATTGGTATTCCTTATGAGCCCCTAGGACGTGTGTTTTGACACTGTCTTATTATTGGAGAATCCTACCATTAAACCTACAACCATCATCTTGTTTTGAGTGTGTTTAGTATTAAGGTCCATATATAACATATTTATGGAGAACACGCAATACAGCAATAGCCTGTGGGAATACTTTCCGGAGGAGACTGGGGTACACAGATAATTACATTATGCTCATTATGCTGTCGTGGGAGTGTGTTATCAGGTAGTGATTTAAAGGATCTAGCCACCAGTAGAGACTAATGAATAGATGCACTCGGCAGGTGAAGGGGGCTAAAAGCTGTTGTGTCAGTCCAGTTATTGCTTGGTGAAGATGAGAGGGTGTAAAACGTATACCCGTTGTTTGCTAGTTGCCTTTCAAAGTTTGTCTAACTTGCAACTCAATGTAGGCCCAACATAATAATAAAGACTCAGTGAGGACTGCGGCTAAAAAACCTACCAGTACAAAAGAAAAAGAGACACATTAACTGGTAGACTGAAGCACTATTGTATGGTATCAATCGGTGATAAAAAAAAAAAAAAAGTAGCAAAACAGACAGTTATTTATATGAAAAAATACAGATTATTACTTTAACAAATAGCTCAAGTAATAATCACAAATACCCTAATTATCCCACCAGAGAAACAAATCCCTTCTGAATGGGGCTTAAGACATACACCAACACAACACTGAGAATCCCTCAGGCCTTGTCTAGTCTTGTCTCACTTACCATTGATGTCCGCAGTCTGACAGCTCCTTGTACACTTGTCTAGATAGCTGCCCATGTATTGTAATTGCGTGGGATCGAATCCTTGCTCAAGCTAGTCTGTGCGTCTGTGTGTATGTGTGTCCTGATTCTGGTTAGAGGTATTCCCTGATACTTGTGCTGATTGTGTGTAATTATTGGTTGGTATTGGTTGATTTCTACATAGGTGTCAGATGTGGGGGGTTTTCCAAATAGGACAACACAATGAGTACCAGAAAGTTCAGATACTACCACAGGTGGTTCAAAGTCATGCTAATTTGCATTTCCTAGATTAACAGTTTACTTGACATTATTTGAAATGTCTTACAGTTAAGCCCACTCACCTGATACTTAAATCAATCGGTCTATATGCATAAATATCAAGACACGTCTTTACTGGTGCATGTATTTTAGTTGTGTGTGTGTGTGAGAGAGAGAGAGATAGAAAGACAGAGGTGATACAGAGAGGAAGAAGCACAAGGGAAGGAATTGCGACATTCTGCACCAGATGTCCAGTGACATTCGCCTTCAAAGATTCAAAGATTGAGTGGCTTCTGATGCCAAAGCATTGTCCTGGTTATGTCAAGAGTCCCATTGCAATCTAGCTCCTACATCTGGTGCCTTGCTAGAAATCACATGAATCTAGTCATCTTTGATAGAGTATGTATTCTCTTTAACTCTTCCTCTATTGTTTTAAGTACACATAATCCAAAGTTGAAGGTTTAAACAGGGTTAAATGGGCTTAGTATGTCAGTCTAGTTTTTCGCTCTAATTATTAAACTGTCAAAGACCGTCTTCGGCAGATTTAGTCTTTGTATTCATGATCCTATTTTCACCCTTTTTACGTGTTAATTGGAGATGGAGGAGGCTTAGAAAGCATCAAGTGATTCATCCTCTTTAATTTTAGAAAACAGAGAGATGCATGCACTCTTTGAGCAGGCCTTAAATAACATTAGTCTTCAGTCTCAGGTGGTTCGGTTGCAAAATGTTTGACTCAGCCCAACAAAAGAAAGTCACGCTGTGACAGACAAAGGGAATATCCCAAATGAGGCCTAATAGAAAAAAGTATTTCTTCATATAATATGCTCATTAACTTTAACTGGAATACTGTTTATAACACATCCATAGCACATCAAAACCTACAGCTGCTGAATCAACTGTTACACCAGCAGTCATACAGGTAATCATTGTAATTCATTGTGACTCTGGGCCAGTTTTCAGGTAAAGTACATCGAAACTCCACTGGACCAATACTGTTTCTATTAGAATTGAAGCAGCTATATTTGAATCATGTTCTGAACAATGCCCCAACAACCTTGTTAGCACACATGCACTCACACACACTGTCAAGTTGTGTTGTTGTATCAGATAGATAGGTTGTATTGTTATATTGATGTTGAGTCAAGGCTAGGTTAATGATAAGTTGATAGCAGGCAGTAGATGGCAAGGGTAAAGGGGAGTTGTGAGGTGGTGGCATAGAGGGGGGTGGTTCCAGGACACTGGAATATACAGTTAAGCCTTCTTGAGGTGCCGTGGGCCCAACTCAAAGAAACATCACTGAAGGAAGGTGCCCACTTGATAACACCAATGACATCCCACATACCGCTGTTGGCTATAGGGTAGGTAACTGGCGAATGGTGCCATCTGACGAATGACTGCAGATTTATGACGGTGTAGCCTGATGTCTGCTATGGTGTTCATTTGATGGTGGTTGCATCATTCTTAAAATATCTGAACTGGGCTTCTACGAGTGTTTGCCCTGGATTATGGCACAAGGTATAGTATCATCTTGTCCTGTGTATTAATGAATGATAGTACTGCAATGCTACTGATTGAATCAGTATCGTGGCAAGTTATTTTGTTGTCACTTTTGACCAGAGGGACTTTTAACATTCCTGGCCAGTAACTTGCCACACTTTTTTTTTTTTACAATTGTAAGTTTAAATTAACAAGTGCACATTCTGTACAGCTCGGTGGTGCATTTATGACGATGAAATACAGGCCTAAATTTTCACAATAATACAACTTATACTTCATTTAATCTATTAGATACTGTTCAATAAATAACAGACACAATTAAAAAAAAATTAAAAAATATATTTTTAGACCATGAGTAAGTTTGATAGTGTCTAGGTATAGGGGAGTGAAGTGTTTTATTCTGACTGACTGACCTTTAGCTCTTCTAGGATATTCTAGATATTGTATACCTGATGAAAGACATGATGGTTGAATCAGCAGGCTGCTATGAAGCTCATAACCAGGCCTCTAAAGGTGTCATAATGTACACAGTGTAAAATCAAATGTGCAGAATTAAGCATGTCAATAACTAGATCATCATCATGTTCATATGTGTGCATTTACATTGTGCAAAATGATGTGAAAATTGTGTGAAGATAAATAATGTGAAGATTTTGCAAACCTTTTTATAAAAACCTTTCTTTATTAGGTTTTAGACCAGTCACTTCAAGTTCTCCAGGAAAAACCTCTGAGAAAGAGAAACAACATGCCCCCTCAGGAGTGCCATGCTGTGTCATTGTGGGCTTGTAGCTGCAGCTGCGTCTAAGTTCCTACTGATGTCGATTGGTTCTGCTGTGGCATTGTTACCAGATGATGGCTACAATACTACAGTGCTGTGCCTTTGGCCTCAAAATAATGCACCCCCTCCTAGGGTCCAAGTCCTGGCCTAAGTACAAGCATTCTGATGTAGACCCCCTGGGCGTGTGAATCCTTTGGCAAGTGCCCATTTCGGGTCAGAAGGGGTGAGGACATGGCTACAACCAGTGGGAACACCTGCGGTTCTGGGACGTGCCAGTATTGCACATTGCCAGGGGCCATTTGAGGGCACTTTTACAGAGTTTGGCATGGGCCCAAAGGAAGAGTTTTATAAAAGGAGCTGGCACAATGTCAAGGCGAAAGTAACTAAAGTAAGGGTGCAAGGGAACAAACGAGGGCTCTAGAGTGTGCCCATTTTTGGAGTTGGTAACCAATTATTACACTCGAGGGTTGTCTCAGGTCAGTCAATGATAAAATGAGGGAGTTTCAATACTAGCCTGGCAGATACAGAACAAACTCCCTGGGGCTCTTGTACTGTTCTTTACTCAGTAGACCATGAAATCCTACTCCACAGACTTGACAAAAAGACATTTGAATTCACAGCTGCATACTGTAGTTCAGATCATGGGATAAACACAGACAGAATTTTGTTCATGTTGATAGTGTCTCATCCAGGTGAATAATGGCTGAAGATTCAGTACAAACGCCCCTACACTTTTCCTGCCACACGTTTGCAGTTTAGCATTATCAGCAGCATGGTGTCAGTTTTCATTGTTCATTGTTTCATTGTTCTTAGCTGATGATATACAACTGATATACAGCAAGTCCTGCCATTACACCTCAGATGTCTGCCTGCTGGGCCACCCTGAGGTAGACAATTTGCCTAATGCAGAAAAAACAGAATTATTAGTCCTTCATCCAACAACAATAAATCAGTATTTTCTAAAATACAATTTAATATTGGGCATTGTGCAAAAATTAAACATGTAGTGATGCACAGTTTAGCCTGGGGGCCCCGAGGATAGTTTGGGCAGTTTGGGGTCAATAATAAACATAGATTCAGTGTTTGGGATGAATTTGTTATGTTTATTCAAGTTATAACCTAAAGCTAACTATATTTTTGTATGTTTTTGATCAACTAGTAGATTACATTTCTTTGAAGTCTCAGATGTTTTTGCAAGCTTTCTCGCAGCTGGCTAAGGTAGTCTACAAGTTCACCAGCCAGAGGTGAAAAAGAAGGGAGATAAAGCGCTGATGTTACATTGCGTTAGAATGTAGAGCATGAGTTTGCAAACTTACATATTACAAATTAGATATTTTTTTAATATTAACCTGTGTGTGTGTGTGTGTGTGTGTGTGTGTGTGTGTGTGTGTGTGTGTGTGTGTGTGTGTGTGCATGCGTGCATGTATACGGGTGTGTGAGACACAAGGTTGTCCACACTCCTCCTTGTCCAGGCATATCAAAGGCAGGTGCCAAGCCTTGTGTTCCTGCCAACCTGATCCTGTGCCAGATTCCAAAGGTTAACAAGATTCTGCACTCTGTAACCAGCCATAGACAATAGTGCCATTCTTCTCTTTCCACATACCTACTTTAGTTCTCCTTTCCAAAATCTCCTTGTTGTGCCACACAAAACCAGGCTTGTGTGTTTTGAACCCAGAAACGAGCTGGGGAAAGATGATCCCGCCATTTGCTTGTAATAACACTTTTCACTGTAAAAGGGGAAAGTCCTTTTTTTAGTTTACACTGAAGATGGTATTGTTAAAAAAGCAGCTTTCTTTTCAGTTACACTAAGCCAAGGAGGGGCATTTCCACTTCTATAAGTAAAATTAACAAGATTTATTGTGATTAATCTTTGCAAACAAGTATATTTAATAATAATAATAAAAAAAAACAAATAATCACTTTCTGGATCCCTAAATAAACTACTGTCTTTGTTTCTACAATTAAAAACATCAATTCCAATGTGTACATAAAAATTGGTAGCTCCTTAGTTAACTGTGTATGATGAAAGTGACAGTGGTCTTCATTCTTGTTCAGAGTAATATCGAAAGTATGAAGTACCTTAAGTTAGCGTACATCTCTCTTTCAGTGTTTTTTTTCAGCTTTCGCTTTTTTGGAAATATACCCAGATTTTCTGTTTTCTTGAATTATCCATGTTGCAAGGATGTTTTCTACCTCCTTTGAGGGCACTAGGGAGCATGTTTAATGAAAGAGAAGCTAGCTGATAGCCACTTGGTACAGACATCAAAGCAGTGGATACACGTGGATTCTGTCCCTTTAGTGACTTTAAAGGTTTTTATTACAAACTTATTAAGTTAATCTAGTTATGGGAATTTCACATCATCACAGACTTAAAGCAATCTGTCTTTGTGAATTATACACCACAAAAAATGGAACAAACTAAGAGTGATGAATTAGAAACACTTATTTAGAGACATCAAAACAAGATTAGATACACCCATTCTGTTGTTTTAATTTAGGTCAGCAGTAATGAATGCACCTGTTTTATATGAATGCATTCTGCTTTGTGATTCAGCTGTGCTGTATTTGATTATATTGATGGTTTGGCTTTGTTCTTTTTCATTGTACCTAATTATTAAAATGTATTTGTGTATTATGTAACTTTACTGTCATATAGAGGGGCTTTCTGGGAAACGAGAATTAAATTCATGAAGCACGTCCAGTGTGATTCCCGGCACAAAAATAAAGATGTCAAATAAAATTCAATGATAACAACAATAATAACATAACAACAACAATCATAACAACAATTAATGATAGCAACAACAATAATAACATAAAACAAAGGATTTGTTCTGTGAACGGGAACAAATGTTAATATGACCCTCCCCTTTCATCACTACTATATTTCTGCACTGGCGTGAGTCTGTCTCTCCATCTTACCTATATATTATTCATTGTGCAATGAAGTCATAGTCTATAAGAGGTGGAATATCTGTCAGCCTTAGTTAGACTGGACTCGGAGACCTTCTGAAATATTTTCATGTCTGCCAGCCATGAGTGAGTAACCAAGTGAGTGAGTAACCAAGACTAGGAGCAGGTTTCTATAGAGTATAACGCTGCCTTGCCCCAAAAACAAACGCTTTATTTATCATTTTAATTGACAAATTTCTATTAAGGTATTCAATTACAAATTTATGCAGAGAGTAGTCATTTAACCATTGATGTTGGCACAAAAGTATTTAAAGCTCTACATATAAATTTAAGCTCACTGTGCTCTCTTACAGTAAATACACATTAACTAGCACTGCAAAGAAAAAAAAAGTTGCAGAAATGCCAAAAATTAGTTACTAGCAAAGGGTTTTAGCCAATTCAACTACACAAACAATGAAAAAAGGTGTAGCGTTTGTCTGAGACATGCATGCTCCAACCTTTCTCCCCACTGAAAACATGAGCCACTGTGTTCCATTGCAGCCATAAACACCTCGCCGTTTTGCTGACATGAACTATGGCACTTCGCATTTGAGCTGTCTGAACATGTACACACACAAATACAGTACACATGCAGGTACACACACAGACAGACACACACACACACAGACTGAGTTGCCTTACACGTGGGATTGAGTTCCACTGCTGTTGAGTGTGTGTCTTTGCAAGATGGAGAGAGGGAGAAAGAAAGACAGAAAAAAAGAGATTTGCAGCTAGGGCTGAAAGCGTAGCACCACAGGTTTTTTGAATGCCTACTTATTTTTTTTCCATTATAGCATTCAGCTCTGTGAGCCACACAGCTTAACAGGACCTGAGTTTAGACACCATGCAGAGAATTTAGTGAACTATCTCTCTAAGATGAAGCTTTAAGAATAGTCATTACGTTATGCTTATACAAATTACTATTTGGTTCAGGAAAAATGAATCACACTAGTTCAGTGATTTATAATGATTATTACCATGTGATATTCTGTGTCAATCACAAGCACTGTGATTTTCCTTTTTAAACTAAATAGAACTTGTTAAACTTACTAGTGACTATATGTGTCATTAAAAAGTCTACTGAGTTGCAGGTGATACTGACTATAGTGTGAAAAGATATTTAATGTCTGGGTATAGGGTTCATCTTGGGGTTGGGGTTACCTTTAAAAATCAGAGTAAGGCTTACATAGTCTGAAGATCTACTTTATGTCACCTGATAGTTGAGTATCATACTGGACTATTCAAATAAAGTGTTACCATACTTTTCATTACTATGAACATCTTAGTTCCTGTATTAAGGCTCCAGTCAAAACAGTACTCTAGCATAGGTCAAAACATGAGTTGTCAGGTTCACTTTTTGACTCACAAGCTCACACATTGGCATTGTTTTCACACACTTGAGTTAGTCATTTTAGATCTTGCATCAGTACCTCACCATGACGGTTGACAGCTACACCTTGACAGGAAACAACAATAGCAAGACGGTTCAGTTAGCGGGCATATAACTCAGGTCAGGATAGAGTAATGCTCTTTGTATGAATGATTCACTGCTGGCATGGGTTTATAGTGGCATTTGTGGGTGGCTATCGCAAAGCCCAGGACAAGTTGAAAAGCTTAGCTCTTATGAAATGTCACTCACTTAGACATGCAGTCATATGCAAACCAATGAACTAGCCGTTCATCATCTGAAGCGTTTCTCTTACACTGCTCATGTGTTTACTTCACGGTCTGCAGTGAAGGAGAATAGACTCTTGTTCTGTGCTGCCAAGGTGTGTGTCGGTGAGTGTCCGGCACAGGTAGGTACCCACAGCCTTCCTGACGTGGAGCATTTCAAAAGGATTGGGAAAATGTCAAACAATGTAAAACTATCCCCATGGTGGGCCATCAGCGTAAGAAGGAAGAAAAAAGAAGAAAGAAAAAAAACAGCTTTCCAAAATGTCATCTCAGAGATTACAAAAAACGGATCAAGTGCTGAGATAGTGTTCAGTCAAACATGATGCCAAGATATAGATCTACAATCAGTTTACCATCACACACTCGGGGCCAGATTACCAATTCTCTTCTGGGAAAGGGAAGAAAATGATTAACTAAAGACAAATAACAATCAATTATCCTCCAAAATCATATCTATAGGTTACCACTGATAACTGTGGTTTCATTTTAGGACTACCGTAGTAGGGACAAAGCAAAGCTGAATATCAGTTTATCAAATAAACTGACATACTGTTACAATGATTATAGGTCAAAAACTTTTATTGATGATTCACAACACATTTCTTGGTGAGAAACAGTATATTCTTGATACATTATGAAATGAAACTCTGATAGGTGCAGATAATGCTGTTCTGAGCTAAACAGCTCCCCCTCTGAAACAGAAACATGAAGTGACAGCTCATATTGCTGTTCTGATGTTGGTTGAACAAGGACACTTAATTGACGTGTGAAAGTAATTTGTAGCAAAAAAGAATGATCAGGTAGCGTGATTATAATCATGACACTCTCGTGACACCTATCACATGATGCAGTGAACTCATATTTTCAGTTAAAGAAATTCTGCTCTCTTTGCTCTCTGCTCTTCTCTCTCTTTCCAGAAAAGGAGCTTATAACAGTGGAAATTATTCTTTTTTTAACCAGAAAAGCCCCTTGTGATCCACAAAAATGAATGAGCGATCAATGGTCATCATTAGTCGCAGATGTACATGTCATCATTGGGGTTACTAGTAGGTGGTCGGAGTCTCAGAAATATTGTAGTTACAATCTGAAGATCATCAGTTATATAACTTCATTTTCCCACTGAGGATGAAATCACATATTGAAACAGGTGTCACAATATTGACTAAGTCCTATCTCCTACAGAGCTCATTAAATACACTCCAGACTAGACCCACTTGGCAAAACCTTTCAAGTGTAAGCTATCGATGTGGGACGTGAAGAAGCCGGTAACTTTGAGCTCAATAAAACGTGGACGACAATGATATATATTTCAGGGTGCTTCTGGATTATTTCTGGTACATAAAAGTGGTTTTACCTTTTCATCATTCTTATTTTGCCTCGGTATACATGTAAGTCAGTAGATAATAGGCTGACAGGGTTGCTGTCTTTTCCCATGACAGCATAACGTGTACACATTTATCTAAAGTATAAGAACACAGTGCTTCATGGGGAAGTCCCTCTTTGGCTATATTGGGGTGTGTGTCTGCTCAGACATACCAAAGTATCAGGGCATTTAATCCTGTCTACCTATTTAAATAAGTCTCCCTGTACGCCAAGCCAGTCTTACACAAGTCAGTTGTAATAGCTTCAATGGAATGCATCCAGTGATGAGGCTAGACTCTTTGTCACTGGCTGAGCAAATTCTGTTCATTGCTGTTGAAAATGTCAGCAGCTCATTACACACGTGCACACGTGCACACGTGCACACAAACATTCACATGTATACCCGCTTACACACACAGATGCAGACACATACATACAGCATGTACCTTGACTTACTGTTCCTGGTGTCCTCGTGGTATGCCATAGGGTCTTAGTGCTTGCCATGCTGAAATCTCGAAATACACCAATAACTTTAATGTGGATAATGAAGATGAAGTGTGTTTCATTCTAAAATCGAAGAGAGCACTGAGCAGAAGTTCTTTTTGCCTCAGGGCCTTTCTACCAAGGTGGCTTCCACAGTCTCTCCGGCACTCCCCTTAAATGGTGTTGTTAAAACAGGAATCTCTCCTTCAATTCAAAAGGCCTGTCATCAGCTGTGTGCTGCAGAATTCATCATAACATGAAAAGCACCCAACATGGGTTCCCTCTGGCTCAGTTTAAATTAAAACTCCTATTCATCAACTTAAATGATTCTTTTGAGAACAAGTCTCATAAGCAGTTGCCTTAAAAGTAAAACTAATTGGAACAAATCCGCATCTCTGTTCTGGTTTTGGCCAGAGCGTGCAAACAAACAAGGTCCCATCAAACAACGAATCAGCTTAAATTTAGAAATAGATGCTCAATGCTTGCTGGTGTAGTCACTAACAACATTGGGAGAAGCTTACTTTATTGGCCAATTTATAAAAAGCACTGTACTGTACTGAACTAAACTAAAGACGACTGACACCAAAATCATCTCTGAGTCCAGTAGATAGCGCTGTCTGATGTGCAACACTTTTGCATAGGAGCTCTAAGGCTGTTTGGTTAGTTGAGTTTAATGACATCTACACCTGCCAGGCTTGTTTAGGGGATTGATAAAACAGACATAAAATTTAACAAAAACTAGTTTTTGATTGATAATAGACTTCACTAATGATGAAGATTGAGATCTTTGTATTTTGGATAATGCTAAAGGTTTTAAAGGTTTGATAAGGTGTGTTTGTGCATTGAATTGAACTATATTACACTGAATTATAGTGAGGCAATGAAACATTGTCCTTGTCTGAGTGAGGCAGTAGTGTTAAGAGGCAGAAGACATGATATAGAATGATGGATCAAGAAGTAATTGAATCAACCGACTTTTGTTATTGATGAAAAATTGACAGCGAATCAGACAAAGTGTGTCATCCCCGCACAGCGTGTCATCCCTGCCTCTTACAATTACCAAAGAAAAGTGAGAAAGTGTTGACAACATAAAAACCAATTCATGCTGGCCAACCAAAGTCATGACTCGCTTTTGTAAAATCAGCCTTAAACCACCTTCTGGCACAGCCATTGGCCTCACAGCATATGTGTGTGTGTGTGTGTGTGTGTGTGTGTGTGTGTGTGTGTGTGCACACGTGTGCATGTGCATGTCTGTGTATGCATGCATGAATGTATGACGGCTTCCTCCACACGGCTTTGATTAGGGCCCCAGCGTGAGACCATGCATGGCGTTGATCCGATCGGGAGTGTGCTGGTTGGCTTGAGTTGCGTGTTGGACGCCTCACAACCTTCGCCTTGCCAAGTCTCTTGGTTTCACCCCTACAAACAGCCGACTTGGGGGATTTGGTTCCCCAGTAATTGTTGTGTGCGATCATTGCCGGGCTCTCCCCTGCTTTTTGCCGTGCCCAAGTGGCCATTGTTGTAGTGTTGTTCCTAAGCTGTAATCATAGGCAGATGGCTGCAGGCTCCTGCCCCTCGATCTTGATGGGGCTTTCCCCATACGACAAAATGAGGTCTCATGAAGAGAGGTGTGATGTAAGGTGTTTGCCTAGATGCTTATTTATTTTTGAGTTCTGAGACATCCAAGCTTTGGGTCTTGGGTTTGATTTATTGTAACTTGGCTGTGCAAATAATTTTTTTGGGAGGAAGAGGGTTATTTTAGCAGGGGCCCGTTGAATTGTGACTGTGGGGTTACGGGGTGGCCTTTTGGGGGAAGAAGCTGAATGCAGTCTGTTCAATCCTCCATATGACAGTGTCCGCTCTTGTTGGAGTGCCAGCTCTTCAAAAACAAAAAGATTAATGGCTTTGGTGGTTTGAGTATACACTCCAGGAAGAGGGGGTTGGGGGTTCCCTGACAAGGAATACCAAAAGGTCAAAATGGGAACCTGTCTCTTTCTGCTTGGCATCCAACATCACGATGAGAGGTTGGGTCAAGGCCCCTTGACAGACTATTGTCCTGCCCAGGCCATGTGAAGTGAGCTGTACAAGCAGAGGTGAGGGTGAACCGAGAATCTCGGTTCCCCACTGCAAAAAACAACGCTTGGGGAGCGATTCTCAGTCTTACAAACGTACGTTGCTGAAACTAGAGTCAGCACTGAACCAAACAGAGCAAAGTCAGCCACTTGCATCCCTCATACCCATACACAAGCATATCTCAGCCACAGATTCGGCTTCAGTGTTTTCTCTCATGCCGTTTGTCTTGTTCTGTTGTGTTAGCTTTACTGGCCACAAAGTGGGTCAAGTTCAGCTTCAACTGAAAACAATGAAATGCGATAAAATCTGTGGCTTGCAACCACTGAAAGCACATCACATGTTGAAGATTACTGTTCAAGATGAGCTGGGGATGTTCAGTCTTTTAGTGAAGAGCCACCCAATCCATAGAAATGCTCACGTCCCACAGGCCTGAGGAAAATTAGTGGATTTTACCCCGTGCTCATAAATTAAACTCAAAGAGAAATGCCACGTTTGTTTGATTACATATGGCTACAATTGATGTTTTGATGGCCCAATCACAATATTTTTTTATGATATCTGTGGTGGCAAGATGTTTATGGAGCAATTCCAACACAAGAAATTGTAGTTGGACGGCATCAGCAATGTCCCTGGAAATTATTGTGTTCTGCCTGAGGAAAAACATACATTTTGCCAACTCATTGAACTTCTCTCTCTTTCCCTCCCTCGAAACTTTTCAAAGCACTGACAGCCCCCTCTCTCTCTTACCCTTGATTTTTTTTGGTTGCTCATCTCCTGTTACAAATGCACTCTTGTTTTCTTCTCTCAGTCCTCTGCCTGATCTCTCAGAGATCACAGAGAAGTGTTGCAGCTAGAAACAATTAGACTATGTAATTGCATGGTGGTTTGTGACAAACTGTGTGTTCAGGGCAACGAGGTTTAAGCTTTAGGCGCAAACACCTTTGTTCTTATACGATTGTCCATATCTGAGCTCCGTATCACCCTTGGTGATCCCTTACTCTTTTATAAAGTGTTTTGAACCTGCTGGTCAAACCACTGCCCAGTTATTTTCCCAAGGGTTGAATACCATTTTTGGACAGGCAATGGGAAGGTTGTGATGGGGCTAGGGGGGAAATAAGGCCTGGGATAGGATGAGGAAAGAGAACACTGCAAGTGCCTCGAATGGGGCAATATGAGGTCAGGTGTGGGAATTCCTCCCAGTATGGAGCAGAGAGAGGGAAGAGTGAGAGAATGAAGGGTGCGGGCTGGGACATTCCAGAAAAGGTGAAGTCAGAGTTAGACAGGAATCAGGGATAAAGGAAAGTGAGAGAAAGGGGAAAGGAACACCATGAAGCATCAAAAGCTATTAAGCAGTTAAATTATTTTTCTAGGAGAGCAATAAAAGTTCTTCACCATTCCCACACTGGATCGCGGGATCACAGATTCCCGGAAAAATCTTCCAACCCACGCATCCATCTGGCCATGAAACACCTTAGTGTTACTTTACCACTCTCCATTTCACCTCCAAGGAAAAAAGCACACTCCTTCTATCATTTGTCTAATGAGCTATGACTCAACCCAAAAATCTAAAACTAAAACCCCTGTTTCTCTTTCGTTCTCTCGTCTTCCTCTCCAACAGTAAATACTGTACGTGTGGCATTTAAACAAGAGAGGGAAAAACTGAGGACAAAATCATGAGATAATGAAACGCCTCATGAACAGGCCGTGCTCCCTGAGAATACCCCAGTGGATTTACAACTAGGTGCTCTGGGTATTTTTAATGGACAAAAGCAGCAGACCTTAGTTTGATTAAGGAAAGGGGGGACAGCATGGCGTGGCGCAGTGAAAGCATGGTATACACAAGACTGCACGCCGCGAAGAAAGTATTACGGTTTTGACTTTCTGTCTGTGTGTCTTTTTGTAGTATATAGGTCTCAGTCCATGCATTTACCATGCTTGCTTTTTAGGAAGGAGTGCAAAGGTCAGGCCCTTAGTGTCCTTACAATATCCCTGCAACCCCAGAATGATCATGGAAGAGCAAAGTGATAGAATAAGTGTTAAAGAGATAGAAGGGTTATTTTGAGTCATTAGTTAGTAGAGGAGAAAGGATATCATTCAGTGGGGAGAGTCTTTGTTAGCTCGTCATGATCTTATCCATTTCGCCTTTCACCTATCTGGCTGCCTCTGCTGTCAACACAATGTAAATGGTAATAATTAATAATGTAATGTTAACAGGTATGACGGGAAACTGGGAGAACTGCTAGGGAGTGTACCCTGCAAATACTCTGGATGGCCAGTGTGTATCTGCAGAACTTTCCGTTCCCTCTTTCCCTTCTTTTATGAAAAAAAAAAACTGTCACTTTTCTTTCCCTCATGTCCTCTCTCTCACACTCCCAATGCCTTTTCTACTTTCCTCTCCCCTTCTGGTCCATAAATCTTTCTGCTTCTCTAAGTGGATCCTGGGCGTTTGTCCCAGCCCCAGTGCCTTTCTCCCGGGGTATTTATGAAGTCTTTGTACTCGTTTATCACACCATGACACGTCCACTTTGACACAGCAAATGGCTCCTTTGTATTTATGGTATTTCAATATGATATGCAGCAGTCATCCATTCCAATCTGTAAACATGTGTCTCCTACTTAGAGCATGAGGGAATTTATACCTAAGCACCCCTCATAGTTGGCCAACACTCTGATTTTCCTGTTTTCCTCAGTGTTGATGTGCATCAGAATGGCAGCCAGGGGAATAAACTTATATTGTAGACTTTGAAAGAATCCATATGGCAGGGTCTCATGTGAATGTCATTTTCCGGCAAAGGATGTGGACTTTTTTGAGTGGTTTTAACAAAAAAAGATTAAAAGTTAGTGATGTAACATTAAACTGTCCTCAAATAGCCTGAATTTCAAAGAGTAGAAGAGGAGGGCAGTGTCTCCTATACAGTACAGTGTCCTGTACTGTATGCTGTAAGAGTTTAGACACAATTGAATGAATCTGACCAACTTGAATTAGTTGTTCTAGTTTAGTATATTGTCATGAAACAAATTAAAAGAATAAATCGGTTTTGAAAGTGTACAAAGATGGTGCATGCTGTGGGAACAGCCTGTGGAATGTGCTTACGGTGTTACCCAATCAAACAGCTTCAAGTCAATTCTCAGAATTGTTGTTTTTGTGTAGAAACTCCACATCATGTGCACAAGTATGCATTCGCTCAGGCTGACATAACAACCAAATAACAACCAAAAGTTCACACTGCGTGCTCTTTCTCATCACCGAGGCACCTCCCTTTAAAATGCTAAACAAAACAATTGTACAATAGCTGAACTTGAAAGCACACCAGTGAATTCAGGGACATTTTCTCTTAGCATAGTGTAGTGAGCTCATGAGGACAACGTCACCGGCGCACAGAGGCATTAGATCATGTGTTTATCAAAACAAAGGACTTTGCTCTTTCAAAAGGGAGACGCAATGATAGACAGGGACATTCACTGGGTGACCTCAGCTTTAAACCCAAGATAGTCTGGAATCTCCCAGCGTTCAGGTTCAAAAAGAGGACTTGCTCCACCTTAAAAGTTAACAAATGTTAACAAAAAAGAAAAAGAAGAGAGGCCCTGACCAAATGTCATCTTTTTTTCTGAAGTGTGTGTGCAACATAACAGCATCTGAACAGCAAGCAGACATTAGGATAAGAGTGCTGAGCTGGCTTTTTGGCAAGCTACCCAGTATCTGCTCTGGATTGAGTTTATATGAGGGGGGTGGGGGTGGGGGCAAGAGCGAGCCACTGTGCAGGTTTACACTGAGAAAGGGAAAATGGAAATTGTCTCCTTGCATTCTTTAACATTTCTAGGGCACAGATTGCACTCTTCCAATGTACAAAATGCCTTATGTACATTAGCATTAGAGCTTTGTTGGGAGGACCACTGCACATGTACACATGTGCACTTGCACAAATTCATGATGCATGCATGCACACACACAGACAACCAAAAGCATACAAACACCCAAAAATATACTTCAGTTTTACAATGCTGCAATCCATACAAAAAAAACATTGAAATTGCCCCTATGGCATAAATCTAAAAAGACTTGCCTTGTAGTGTCTCAAAGAAACCCAAAGGGTAAACATTTGCTTAGCAGAGTCAATATTTACTGGATGTGAGGCCTTTATTTCGACAGGCCTGGCACCTTGGGGCCATGACTTGACCCCTCTCATTGTCTGGAGTGTGTTTCTGTGTTCTTTAGCTCTCTAGCACGACAATCAACCCTTCAACTCTGGTCACACACACACACACACACAGGCATTTGCCTCTTTCGACAAATGCTGCTCAAGATGGGAGATTGTCACTTAGCAACCACAGTCAACAGGGCCAGTATCAGAAGTGTAGAGCATGGCTGCCAGGAAGTGGTTTTTACACTGTAGCCATTTAAGCCTGCAGAATTTCCATTCAATAGCTTTTTGTATTAATACTTTAGCTGTGTTATCATTGGCTCTCAGCACAATGACAAATTGGTTGAAATATAGTTGGACAATCAGATTGTAGCAGAATGAATATACACTGCCTCCAAGTTAAGCATGCAAACTTGGAATCTGTTAATGGACTGTCTACAATTGACTGCGACACTCAAGAGATTTTTCCGATATGTCAGCGTGATTTCTGTCAGGGGATTTAACCATTTTAAAAACCAATTAGAGTTGTTGGTGGTTTTTATCTCAAATGAATCCAAAACTTTCAGTTTCCCATAGTGCTTGCTCAGCATTAGTAACAGATGATGTCAGTTAAAGAGAGCACAGGAAGACTGATGATTTGACCAGGGGGGAGATGTAGTATCTCACAACTTCCTGAATATAATAACCCTGGCTTTAATGTCGTCATCTTAACTCTCCGAGGCAATTCGCTCTCATCAGCTTATAAGTGCACAGCAGTTTACCTTGTACTGGCCTTTGACTGTTGGAGGGTGAAGAGATTTTATCAACAGCATGTGAAAACTGAGGCCTGAAGCAGTCATACTGCATGTTGTCATTGGGTATGACATCATGAGAGGCATTCTGACTGCCAAAAAAACACAAGAGAATTATTTGCCGTGGCAAAAGGCAAATGTGCTCTTGTCAACTTAAGTAATTTGTTAGTGTGAGGACAAATTTACTCTCATTACCAAAAGTCATGTAAAGCAGAACTTTCCCTTTCAGGAATTAAAGGCAAACGTGATTGGGATGATAAAAGAGTATTGTATAATATGACAGCATCTAATATCAAATTCTGGGCCGAACTGCTAGTAGCTCCCTTGGGTGAAGAGGCAATAAGCAGAGCTCATCGCATCTCAGCAAGCCTGACCTTGCTGTTCCTATCCAATTTTCTCTTATCCCCCTTCATCTCCTCTCACAGACCCTCTCCTGTCTCTGTCCCCTTGCTTTGTCATTTTTCAGGTTCCCACCCTGTCCCCTCTCTATAATTATGTCTGGTGCCACAGCCGCCTTTGTTTCACTCTTCTCCTCCCTCTCTCCCCTGTTAATGTCTGTATCTGCAAGGCAGGGTGTGTCCAGTTGGTCTGCCGAGTTGCCGTTCTATGACTTTTGCTCCCCCATGGCTGTAGTAATACTGTACTTCATGAGAAAGGGAACCTCCAACATGGCGTTCTTAGTTTGAACTTGTCCAATGTGGCAATTATGCTGGATCATTTGTTCTCGTTACGTGGGTGGCAAGTGGGTGTGTCGCTCGGCTAATTATAGATATGGGTGCTCGTGGGTTGGGGGCATCACGGGGTCTGTTGGCATGGGACTTTAAGTTAAAGTAAGCCAAATGAAGAGGTGCCAAGACTGTGAGTGTACACTGCATACGCCCATATGTGAGTGAAAGTTCCTCATAAATGCCACAGGGAGTACAAGCACTTGCTCAGACTTCAAGAATCCTGTTCCATTCCATCTCCCCTATCTTCCCATTTCCCAATCTGTCATCGCTCGAGCTCATTGTGGCTCTCCCCTTTCTGTCTCAGCGTTCTTTGTCTCCACTGGCCTTTTGGCCTGGCGTGTCTGTCACGTACAGAGGGAGAGACAGTGCAGCCAAGAGGCTCCATCCTCAGGGATCTTGAACTTTTCTCACCCTAACAAAGGCTGGTGCTGTCACAAAGTAGCTATTGGGTTTCTGTGTCACCCAGGCCTTTATGGAGCGCTGTTATGAAGAAGCAACTCAACAATGGCCACATCACAGCTTGTCTGGCTAGTGCTAGGGGTAAAGTGTAGCTCAGGCCAAGAGCTAGAAGACCTAAGCTACTTACTCACTTACACCAACAAATTCTCATTATCGTGGTCACGGTAGTTGAATGTTTCTGCACATGGCTTAAAGCTACAATAGGCAACATTTTAATATAAAAATACACCAGTATCATCAGCCTAAATCACAAAGTGAAGTAGATAGGAGCATCTCAGTCCCGTAGTGGTAGGTATGGACACTCCGCCCACAGGAAGTGATGAATCAAACCATACAACCCTGTCTCCTAAACAGCACGGAGTGAGCACTCGGTCCAAAGAAAGCTGGACTCACCAATGTTAGATCATTTTCCTTTCTCGCCCCTTTGGTATCCTTTGTTATAAAGCATCACAGATCGGCCGAGACCAGACAAACAGCGCGTCTTGTGCAGTTTACTGACGTCACATCACATGATTTTTGAGGTTTGAAGTTTACATTTTTCTGCCCTCTCTGCACTGTAAACATTGCGGTACTTCTTTTTCCTATACCAATTTGAGGTGGAGGGCTCATAAAACCAGGGTGCACTGTGTTGTATAGGATTTCATTTACTCATCTTTCCCTTCATCTCTTACATTATCCCAGCTGTCTTTATTACCAACATATCTTCCCTTTCTCCCTCCCTCCCAACTCCATCTCTATCAGTCCCTCTGATCTGTCCTCAAACCAGTATTCATTTTGATCCCGTTAGCTGACTACAATCCCGACATCACATTTGAACCCCCCCTCATTGCCATGGTGACATTTACAGGCCAGCTGCTGAGACACAGCAGCACCCCCCCTGGAGGCTGGATGGCCCAGGTCTATGGCCACACTGTCTGCTATGCCTGCAGTAAAATGCTAGGTAGTGTATTTAATGGCATGTCTGTCTACTCCTTGACAGATCATTAGTGTCTTTATATGTCTGTAATAATAGGCCATTTGTTATCATTAGGTATGTGGAAGATGTGGAATGTTCTGTCTGGAATGCTGTTAAGTGGGGCCACAAACCTTCTGAATGGCAAAAACCTGGTCTCGGGCCCACTTCTGTGTTATTTTTAATGCTGTGATGTGGATGGAGGTGTACTTACTGTTCTCTGTATGGTAGTAGTCTGTATCTTTCAGTTATGTTCTCTTTGCTGTATTAAATTCAATAGGTATGTAATATGTATTCTTAAACATCGATATACATCTATATCAAAGTCTTTGCTGTTGCAAGGATCCTCTTTTCCCCCATGGATGAGTCAAGTTTCATATTATTTATGGTAGTTTTCCTTCTAAAAAAAAATAAAAAATAAAAAATAAAGGCACAGTACCACCTCTTTAGGAAAGAGATGTACTGTATGCACATATACAGTATGAATGCACATCTATCTCACAGAACGTCACCCTATATCAGTACTCTATCTCAGTAGTAGATAGTTGGATGTATGATTACGTCAGCACCGCTGTGCACAGGGTATCTAAACCTGTGGATACTGAGGTCAACATGTCTATGGCTTACAGACTAAGAAAGAGCCAGAGAATGATGTGCAATAGAATAACTATGAAGGGGCAATTCATCATAGGGAGGCGGGGAAGGTTTCTCAGTTTGTGTTTCTGTGTAGGACAGAACAGATGGGACACTGCACTTACTTTGGCAGATGTTGTAATGATTTAATGTTGAACATGACTACAAATCACCATCCCTAACATCATCCTTGATGTCACTAAAGAAAATAATTCAGTGACTGTAGGTAATGACATATACCTCCTACACTGGCAAGTTCTTTTCAGACCTGGATCAAATAGTTGTTGTAAATAATTGTTAGTATTTGTTTTAACTTGCAGAGAATACCAGATGGTTTACCTAATGTGTCTTGTACATTAGCAATCATACAAAGATATACTAAATGGACTTTCAGATATTTTCAGATACTTCATGGTACTACACGTGTAGCGTTGAGAACTCGTTATGAACCATGAGACTATTTGGTCAATTCCGGAAAATTGACAATTATTAAAGTTATTCTTAGTAGTTAATATCTTATTAATTAACACTCGTGGGGCACCACCGGTTTACACTGGAATAGTCTCTTTATAATGATATCAGTCTAATAATCAGAAAGCCTTGAGCTCTAGATTTCAGTGATTCTCTACCTTCATGTCCAGGATATATCAATGACACACAAAAGTCAGTTCTTTATAAATGCAAATTTTATTGACTATCTAAACAAATACCAACAAGAACGAATACACATATACTAATCTAACACAGATGGCCTAATGACAGGGAAAACTAACAAATAGGATAGAAAGATAAACAATGGCAGAGGATATGGCAAATACGAGTGGCAAGTGATGTTGGGATTGACGATGACAAGGAAGTTGGCACAGACAAAACGACCTGAGTTGTAATGCATCTAATTGTGTTACCGTGGCAACAGCGAAAGATGGCTTGGAGGACAGCTGACAGTTTCCGGGAGACTTGGGGCAGAAGGAAAGGACAGAGAATAGTGGAGAGAGAGAGAGTATTCTAACCTC
>CABFOQ010027008.1:0-12883 GCA_900660455.1 Gephyroberyx darwinii | reverse complement strand
GCCACTAAAGCTGCCCCCACTATGACTTTAACCTCTCCGGCTCCTCGCCTCACCAATGGTCCCCCCACCGTAGCCCCTAAACCCAACTGGCACAGCTTGGCCACGAAAAACCCTGCATTCAAGGCCTCCAGGGCGGACCGGTAATTCATGTGAGCGCTGATTTCTTCTCTGGATCGGCCCTGCCCCGCCACTCGCATTTTCATGGAGGCTGTTACGACTTCTTGTCCAGCATGTAATGTGAGCATGGCGATGACGAATGTGGCAAGCATTCCCATGCACCCTGCCAGCATCCAAAACTTAAAGTCAGAGGATTTCAATAGTAAAAAGCCTATGACCATGACCAAAGCCAAAAGCACGATAAACACAGATTGGTGGCCCCCGTAACCGAACACCCCAAACCCTGACGTAACTATGGCTACTATTGTCATAGGTATCCCTGAAAATGCCAGGAAGTCCACATATTTCACCACCACATTGTTGATCCAGTCCTGGATGGTTCTTTGTTCCATCTCGGCCTCTTCTCTCTCTCTTCTCTCCCTCTCCATCTCTTCTCTCTGCCTACGCTCAGCCTCCCAGGCTGTCCTATGATCCATCCTATTTGCTCTCCCTTCTTTCTCCAACATGAGGATCCTTTGCTCCATCTCCACAGCCACTCTCTCTCTTTGTTGCATCTCTTTGGCCTCTATGTCTCTCTGTTCTCTCTCACTGGCCCTGGCTGCCAGTCCCTGACTGCAACACAGCTCCCCTTGCTGCCAGATGAACTTGACTAAGAAGTGCAGGGGTGATTTGAGCATGGTGAATATGGTCAGTGCCAAGAGCAATCCCACCATGCCTAAATTCATCACAATCCATTCAATAGTGACCCCAAGTGTGGCTCCACTGAGTGCGGTCCCCAAGGTGCCTGCTAGTCCGGACCATGCCCACAAGCCAATGGAGTCTGACTTGGAGACACCGCAGCTCCTCGTAGCCACAAATACTGAAGCTATCGCTGCTGCTTGGATCACCCCAGCCACTACCGAGGTCATCGCCGTGGTCAGTGCAGTGGCTCCTATCAGGGTTCCCAGTCCAAGAGCACCCACAGTCCTGACTTCATCCATCACCGGCTTCATCGGGCCCTCTGAGGTCATCACTGACAGGGCCTTGTCCACTGGGTCCTCTGTGGCTCCCAGTATACAGCCTCCCACGGCTCCCAGTGCAAATCCCAGAGCTGCCTGCATTACAGGGTTCCTGGCTCCTAAAACATGTCAAGAACAAAAAATGTTTTTGGATTTTTCCCAGGAAAGACCTACCCGACATCAGGTGTTTATAGAGCAGCAAATGTAAAAGCTTTAATGAACTGGCTAGAGGTCAGATCATTGTTGTGTTATAGCAATTGGCAATAAAGAGTAGATATTTATTATATGAAATTCTTGTGGA
Source organism: Gephyroberyx darwinii (assembly GCA_900660455.1). Lineage (NCBI taxonomy): Eukaryota > Metazoa > Chordata > Actinopteri > Trachichthyiformes > Trachichthyidae > Gephyroberyx > Gephyroberyx darwinii. Next base: position 11,467 of record CABFOQ010027008.1, on the reverse strand, counting down.
TTATTACGTGTATCCTTTGACAGTGTGCAAACTACAATGTTGGGATGTGTCATTGAGTAAAGCCACCATGTGCCATTTCACACAGAAAACACCTGCAGCCAGAGACACTCAACGAACTGGCCGATCAGGTTCAACCAGCAGAGACACCCTATCTGTTTACACTCACATGACTCTAACATGTCTTGGCATAAAACTAGGACGAACGGATCTCAAGTAGAGGGGGGGAACAAGTGTAGGTGTGACTATTTTTCATCCTATTATTCCAATCCCCACCCAGTAAGCAAATGGGTTGTTTTCTGTATTCTTTTAATTCTTCTTCTAATGGCTTATGGAAATAAATATGTGGCATTAAAATGTCTGAAAGTGAAGCACTCTGTACTTGCAAAAGAAGCAGAAACATTTGCACTGTTGATTTTACATCGTGCAACACAAGGAAAGCAATCAAACACTTCACACCTAAAAAAAAGGTTGTAGAAAGTGACGTACCCAGTTTTGACCGCACCATGTTACTCAGTGGAGGGAAACAGGCTTAAGACTCCTCTTCCACTGCAGTTCTAAGTTCTGCGTCCTCCAGATCTGTCCTTAAGTGACGGCAGTCCCCTTTGTGTCACTTCCCGGTAAAAGTCAGGACTAAGTGCTGCTTCTGCTCTGTGTAACCAGCAGGCCTAACGTGACACACCCGCTACCTGTTTCTCTTCATTCTATCCTCTTTTCAGGTCATCCTACAGTCATCGCCAAGATCTCTGCACCACACAGGTGTTTCACGAGTAGCAGCGTTCCTCTATTATCTGTCATCTGCCTCTTTATATAGTGATGGCCTTCTGAAGATTTTGCACATCATGCATATGCTGTACATTCACATATTTGCTTTTCTTTGTATTCTCATATTTTTGTCATTGAGCATCTTGATATTTTTTTGGATATTTTTGGAAAAAGAGCCTTTTGAAATGTCTTGACTTGACTTTTCCAGAACCTATGTAGAGCCATTTTAATTGCCCAATGTTGTGATATATTGTGATATATGTCTTCGACTAGGAGCCGTACAGGAAGAAATGTATGAACAATTGAAAGTTAAAGATTAAATGGCAGATAATAATAATAATTCAAAGGATCCCTCTGCAGCCAAATCCTTTAACTTTAGCTGTATCCCCTGGAATCATATGGTGTAACTAGACATGAAAACACCTTGAACAACACAAAATGCAACACTTTGGACACTTTATTCAATTTTGGTTTTGCTCACAATTTGGCTTGTCCATGAACAGCGAGATGTCACATTTCTGAAGTTTTATTGTCTTTATTTTTATATATGTAATTTGACAAAATAAATTAGAAGTAACCAGTATGTTGTAGTTTAATCTGATTTATTTATTGGCGGCATAAAAAATACTATTAAAAATATAAAAGATATGGCATTTCTTCCATTTCTAAGATATGGGTGACTCATTCATTTGAGTGGCAAATGGTGTCCCGTCACTTTCACATCATACAAAAGTCTGAAAAAACAAATAATTCACAGAATTTTTTCTGGGAATTATTGGGTGGGATGGGTTTGCTTTTAATTACCTCTTTTTAGATTAAGCATCAGAAAAACATGACATTCTTAATGTCTGCTAAGTATGAAAAACAAGTGTAAAGCCATTTTAACCAAACAAATAAACAACTTTGAAAAGCTAACAAAAATATAACAAAAACAATAATATAAAAATATAATTTACACATATAAACTTTTACCCCAAAAATGTCCCAAGACTTCAGAAAGTCATTAAGCTCTCATATATGTGGAGACAGAATGGTACCATGTTGGTAAGTATACTACCATAAAGTGTAAATTGAGATTTGAAAACTGGTTGACAACCGCAATCAAAGACTCCTGTATATATTAATTGTCTTCTTTACTGCCATTAGGGCAGCTAGTATAACTCCATAGAGTGCTTCAGATCCCAGAGCAGCTGTAAGGAGCCCGGCAGCCCCCAGCATCATGGCTCCCATCATCACCACACCGAGAGCTGCTGAAATCAGAGCAGCCTCCAGTAGGAGAGCCGCTTCATTTCCGCTTTCATGTTCAGTTGTGTTCTGGGTACTGTTTGCCAGCACGGGGGCTAATATCAAAGCCGTAGACAAGACTAAATTGTTAAACATGAGTGAATCTTTGTAAAAGGCGCCACCCTCCACCGCAAATACTAGCACTGCGTATTGCCAAAGTGAATTTGGTTTTCCCGTTGACGCGACCACAGATCCCAGAGAGAGCCCAGAAGCTCCAGTGAGGCCGAGCACGAATCCGACTTCTCCTCCAGCACCAAGACACTGTTCGGTCAGACCGTGAAGTCCTGCGTGCGGTAAATCCACATCTAGATTGTATAGGATCACAGCTGCAGGGATAGATATCCACATAGACAACCCTTCGGCTGAGCCTGCCTCCAAGGAACCAGTTGAAATTGCCCCTAGAACAGTCCCAACCAGTCCCGCCAAAATCTGTACAATATACACCACAGAACGAATTGTGAAAAAGGTCTCAAAAAAACGTGGATTCCCACGATGATATCCCATTCCTAGCCCAAGCACGAGTCCCGTCACTGCTACCAGCAATCCAAAACTGAGCTGAGCCCCTCCGCTGGGTTTCCCAAAAGCCATTACCGCTAAAGAGTCCACAACAATTGCTGCTGGTAGCAAAAGGATCGTAGCAAAAAATAAACCAGGGGTTATAGCTTTAACAGGATCAATGACCTTATATTCAGCCATTGTCATTCCTAACCAAACTCCGAGGAGCACTGTCATGAACACCAGATACAGAAAGGAGAGTATAGCCGTTGCAGTGGATATTATTGGCTTTCGTTGCTGGGTCAGGAAGAACACAGTGAAGCTGAGGATGAGCCCCATCAAAAAGAGACCCCTCAGTCCTGATGTCATAAGTGTTATTAAGGTCGATCCCAGGAGTGCACCTCCAATTCCACATCCCAGTAATATTGCTAAACCAGTGAGGCCTGTTTCCAGAAAGGGTTGAACCTGCCTCTTCGCGGTCAGCATAGCGCAAGCAGACCCCATTGCAATTCCACTTGCTACAGATAGCAAGGCCAGTCCAAGTCCGAAACACCCCAGGAGAGACCCCATCCCATCCAGTCCTGTTACTTTGGCAAGATCATGAGCTTTAGAATACCAGGTCATCTTCATAACCCCGGTGGCTTTTTCTGCTGCCAGGTTCAGGGGAAAAGTTGCAACACTGATTTTCAGCAACACTCGCAGAGTTGACATTGCCTCTGTGGGAAACACAAGAAAAAAAACAGCAAAAAATCTCTGACTTTCTGTCTACATCTCTCTGCCCTCGCCCCAACGCAGGAGTCAGTAACTTACCCATTTTATGGCTGCTTGTTGGTCTTTAGTCTGCCAGTGATAAAAGTAAAACAATAACTGAACCGGCAAGAAATCAGGTGATGGTGTGGCATGGTGGAAAAGAAACTGAAACACTCTTTCTTGCTAGATTTTTAAAGGAGAGTATACTTTCTAAGAATGGTGTAATATTTAAGTATACAGCATATACACATTTGTACATGATATACATCATATAGCAGTAAGTAACTTACCCATTTTTATGGCTGCTTGTTGGTCTTTAGTCTGTGATAAAAGTTAAATAATAACTGAACCGGCAAGAAAACAAGTGTAAGGTGTGGCATGGTGAAAAAGAAACTGAAACACCCTTTCTTCCCATATATGGTATATATGGGAGGATAATGCAAACTGATTTGTAATATCCACACTAAATCATTGTAATGCCCCCTATCCGGCTGCAAAAAATTAAAATGTCAACCAATGTTTGGTAGTAACTCAGTAGCCTTTTACTCAGAAATGCATTAAAGTAATTTATTACTTTTCCCAAAAATGACTAGTGAAATAAATGTAAGCAATAATGCTGTGTTCCATTCATGGTCAAAAGTCAGAAATTCCCTGCTGGCAGGTTTGAATTAAAACCTTCAATTTCTATAATAATATTACAGTTACCAATCAAAAAAGTCCTTACTTTTGTCATCACTCACTTTAAATATCAGACTAATTGAATTGTCCAGAAACTATATCCCACTCCTATCCACCGATGAGTGAGGCAATCTGGTCTCACTCTGGACCAAGGAGGTAAACCTGCTCGGCTGGTGAAACCCCAGATTAATGGGCAGGAGCCCTGATTGACTCAGGCAGTATTTAGTCTAACCCCACCTAGTGGACTGCAAGACTACACCATGCAGTCCATAGAGACACCAAAGAGCACCCTTTTGCTGAGGTGGAGATAACCACCGATAAAGGGCAGTGTCACATGCGCCTGGGCCTCGTATATACCTTTCCGGTGCCCAAGCTAATTGGTCGAGACTGTGTGCTGTACGGACAGGTAATAAACATTATAAAAAGTATAAAAAGGCCCATTCGTCAAATCAGCTAAAGGCTTTCAGTACATATTGGTAGTTGTAGACTATGCTACCAGATATCCAGAGGTTATACCCCTGAGAACGATGACTGCCAAGAATATCGCAAAAGTTGTTCCTTCTTTTCAGCAGAATTGTCCTGCCCAAGGAGATTTTGATAGACCAAGGCACTGCTTTTATGTCAACAATAATGAAACACCCGTGTCAGCTACTAAAGGTAAAGCAACTGCACACTTCTGTCTACCATCCACAAACAGATGGCTTGGTCACGCGGTTCAACAAGACCTCAATGGATGCAACAGGGTGATGTACTGCCCCATCCTATGTTTACTGTAAGGGAAACGTCTAACTCGTCCACAGGGTTTTCACCTTTTGACTTACTGTACTCTCATGACCCTAGGGGCCTGTTGGATCATGCTAAGGAAGCCTGGGAAAAGCAACACAGTCCCCACAGAAGTCGAGTAGAACGTGGAAGCCAGTCGTATGAAGGACTGTACAACTGTACAATTAGTAGTTTATCAAGTGATCTGCGATGGACGGAAGTGACGTCAACTTCGGCGTCCTACTCATTTTCACATTAGCCTGAAAGTGACTAGTTATATGGGGTTTTTTGGCTGCGAAAAATCCGGAAATCAAACCTCAAGAAGTTAGATGTATTACAAGCTCAGGCCCTGAGAATCTGTAGTGGATCTTTCAAGACATCTCCAGTATCAGCGATGCAGGTGGAAATGGGAGAAATGCCTTTAAGGATCAGAAGAGTGAAGTTAATGCTGGCATACTGGGTTAATCTCCAGGGACATTATGATACTCATCCTGCCAAGAGTGTTTTAACAGACTGCTGGGAACATAACAAAACAAATTTCATAAGCTTTGGGTGGATTGGTGATGCAAAGGCAGAAGGCAGGGGGGGGGGTCCGGAACTTCTACTGCGTGTTAGCCGTAGTGTACGGAACCATTTTTATGTTACTCCATGATGGCAGCTGTAGAGAAGACACATGTGGAAAGCTCTTTAGAGTTTATAGGTAAACAATACGCATTTTACGTTGTTGTCTTTCAATTCAAAATGATGAAATGTTTTGTCAGAGGACTTTATTAGCAGAGATATTTTTCCACGTTGGTATGCTAAGATACCTAGCATGCTAAGCTGAGCCCAAATTTAACGTTAGCTAATGTTTTATGTAGCTAGATGTTGGCTAGTGTCTATTACTGTTGCTAATAGAAACATGGCATTGTTAGGCGTCGTATTAGTTAACATAAGAAGAAGAGCAACTACAATGTAACTTGGCGCAGTTGGGTAGTTAGCTAAATTAGCTCCGATACGTTCCGTTCTCTGGTATGGAGAGAACAGTACGCCGAAGTTCATTCAAAAATCAGTCTGTTTAATGCTGCATTGCTAATCATCAAACCTAACGTTACACACCTCGCAGAACATTACCTTAGACCTTATATGAATTGTTAGGGGGCAATCTTCAAGTCGGCATACACTCAATACAGCAAGCACGTAATCTTAATTTTGCTTTTACCTTTAAAATTGGTTCGCACTGCTCGCTACCGCCCTCCATGGTGTGTTTTTGTGGGAGAATATTGTGGGAATAACAGACAAACCGGATCCAAAAATCGAGATTTTAATCAAATTAGTCCTTCTTGGTGTATTTGATGAATGCCGAATTGAAATGTGAATCCTAACGAAAAGGTAAACGTTAACCTTTGTTCTACTAGGTGTCTACGTTTGCCGATATGCAATTTCTTAATGGAGTTTAGCATAAGGTTTAACACATATTTGAACTACAATATAGCTAAGGTTTTGGTAGCTACATCATAGGCAAATGTTAACTATTAAGATAAATGTGACAGCATTAGACATATAGCTTAAGGAGAGGTGCAATTACAATGTAACTTGGTGAGAAAAGCATTGAGACTGAGATGCTAGTGAATTTTTGCAATTATTCACAAATGTATGACTCCCTCAGGAGACGATGCTGAGCCTCAGTCTGACGACAGCAATGATCTGGGTGACTCTGATGGAGGGAGTGACGGAGAAGGGTCAGACGATGGAGGAGATGTTGATGGAGACAGTGATGGGGAGGAGGCAGAGGAAGAATATGGAAGGGAGGATGAGGAACGAGACATGGATAATCCCAACGCTGGGTGGGCGGAGGCCATGGCTAAGATTCTACAGAAGAAAACCCCAGAGAGTAAACCCACCATCCTGCTGAAAAACAAAGAGCTGGACAAGATCAAAGAGAAAGAGAAGCAGGAGCAGCTGGAGAGGAAGAAACAGGTAGCCAACAGAGCAAACAAGGACAGTTTATAATATGTCCTGTATGATCAAGGGACTTGTGTGTCCTTGTTGACCAGCAAACACGAGCGAGTTAGCTCCATAGTTCCATTCCAGCCTTCATCCAAACTATTGAAGTTAGTTATACAGTTTAAAAAAAAAAAAAAAAAAAAGCATACAATGTCCATCAAATTGCTCCAAACAGTCTGTGTAGCATAATCTAAGTGTTTTGCAGCCAAACAGTTTCACTGCAAGATCAAAAGTCCAATATTTACCTCCTTATGTCTTATATTTTACACTTGTTGTACACTTGTTGCTCTGGCGTCATTATAAGGAGTTTTTTCCTTTTTGTGTGCTGCAAGTTGGAAAATTCAAAGACAAAGCAATAACAAACAAAACACATATACAAGTTTAGATTTATTGAAATAAATCTAAACTTAATGCTTGGTGGGTCACTTGTATGTTGGATTTATGGGGCAAAATATCATCCATCTCTGAGAATGTGCTTTTCTCTCCATACAATAGGTTGACAAGAAGCGAACATGGGAGATGATGTGCAGGGAGAAACCTGATGTTGTAATGGACCGTGAAATGGAAAAGAATCTGCAGAGAATCGCTACCAGGTATATACACCTATTTTCCATGCTGCTCTGTTTGAGGTGCTTTGAGGAGAACATGTTTGTTTCCTAATTCCCATGTCTGATTTCCTGCTCTCCTCAGAGGGGTGGTGCAGCTGTTCAACGCTGTGAGGAAACACCAGAAAACGATAAAGGAGAAGGTGAAGGAGGTTGGTGGCTCAGAGAGGAAGAAGGCCAAGATCCTCTCCCTTGTTTCCAAGAAAGACTTCATTGACGTCCTGAGGAGGACGGAAGGGGGCGGTGGGGTCTCCGTCAAAAATGAAAAGCAGACTGTGAGTTTCGTGTTGGAGTCGTTCCTTTTTAAATTGTGGTCCAATCAGTCGCACCACTTGGTTATGATTTTTGCAGGCATGGGTATGTTCTGCACCACCTTCACTTGTTCCTTCAGTAGCGGGGTTCCCTCTGGTCCTGGAAGTCAGGGAATTTGATAAACTCTCTGGGGACATCAGGGAATTTTACAAATGGGTCACTTTACAGGAATATAGCAGAAAGTATTTTTTGTTTTACACATTCATTGCAGTAACTGGTGGTTTTCAGCCAGATTGGAAACCAGATTTTATTGAAATTGCGGCTGCTTGGTGGATTATTAGTGTGCTGAATTTACCTTTGGCTTGTAATGATTCAGCAAAGGACTTAAGTGATGCACTATGAGGTTTACCAATTTAAAATCGCGGCATCTGAGGTAGGTATTGTGGCTATGCTAGAGGAGAGATGATGGAAAGAAGTACTACTGATGATTCAACTACCATGGTTGGTCTGCTCACAAAGCGGTCTTAAACTCATCAAGCATACATTCACTTTACATACCAAACAAATGAGATGAGTACCAAACTTTGGGATCTATTTTGTTCTCTGACTCCCTCTATATACTGCTACAACCAACAAAAATATATGACCAGGTTCAATGTAAAAAATGTAAATCAAAACGGGGCAAATACTTATTTATGGCACTGTATATGTCAACGTGTGATGTCATCGTATGCTCACATGGTGGCACTGTTACCTTTTGGGAGCAAAGCGAACCGGCCCTTGGAGCACTTCAGTTTGAACCTGAAACACATTGTAGACAATACGAGCATCTAAAATGTTAACGAACCACTGACTTTTATTTTGTTTTGACGTGAATATATAAATATTTTTTTCCTGTGTTCAGGCTGCTGGAGCAGACGAGAAGCCCAACTGGAGCGTCCTCCGAGACGACTTCATGATGGGTGCTTCAATGAAAGACTGGGACAAAGAAAGCGACGAAGAGGGCGGCGAACCGGAGACACAAGGGGGTGTCGAGGACAGCGATTCGGACTGACACCCTCGATACACACTGAAATGGATGTGTGTGTCCATGTCACTGAGCCCACCCTGCACTGCGGCGTGGGTGCGCAGTGCCTTTGGGAGGGGTGGGGGGCGCAGTCTGGGTGAAAAGGAGCTAGACTGTCCCGAGACGGGGAGAACGAGATCAACAGTTTTCTTACCCTCCCCGGGGTTCCTGCATGGGTCTGGGAAAATATGAATTTAGTGATTTCCAGGTCTTGGAAATTGCGCAAAACAGTTTGGAAAAGTATGGGGAAAATATTATTGTATTCTGTCCTCATATACATGTGACCATACATTTGTGGCATCTGTGGCTTTAGACCCCATCCTCTCACATAGGACGGCAGTGATACAGCATAGTTAGCAGCGTCAAGATGACATGAAATCATATTGAACACTAAACATCAAAATCTTTGATGTTAAATTAAGTTTGGAAAAATTATGAAATTTTGAAACTCTGCCAGTGTCTGGATGAACCGGAAAGGTCGAGGTCCCGCCTTCCCATCACAATGTCATCATACTTTTCTACTGCTTTGTTTTTGTTACGTATGAACTGCCTGGTGTATCCATCTAAACCTTGTAAATAGGAATATTTTGTAACCGATCTGTATTTGGTTGAATAAATAGCTGAATATAGTATCAGTACAGGCCTTTTTAAAACCCCATATCGTACCCTTGCACCCCACCAGTCTGACATCGACCCAGTGGGGCGAGGTGACTGCTGACTGATTTCTGTCCTTCGCCAGGCTAGACGCTCGTCTTGTCACGGGGATACCCCATCCCTGTTGAAACACACACCATGTACTGCCTCCGCTCTGCTGATAGCCAATATGTTTTTGCAGAATTCTAGTCTCGTCAAGGTGGAAAAGCCTCTGAAACAGCATTTAGACCATGGATGACACTGATCTGATTTTTAATTAAAGGCTAATATCGACCCTAGATATCAGTCTCACCCCATGAACCTCATGCATAGCTGTTCCCTTAGCGGGTCTTTCTGGGAAAAGGGGAATGGAGTTTCTTAGCAGGTTCACACGATTGCAAAGATGCTGTTCTAAGCTCAGGACCAGAGATGCAGGTGCTCTGGGATAATGGGGTTCTCTCACACTCACTAATATAAATACATTCTATCGGTTAGATATATGCTGGTCAGGTGCAGGGGCTTGCAAAAATAAAATCCCATTGCCGTATGTTATTCCTATATGTTGCAGCCGTTTTCCTAGTTGTAGGCTAGCAGGTGCAGCAACTGCCTCTGCGCCGCATGAGATAGCTCCCCATACGCCCCCACCACACACATCTGTCTGTGTTGGTACTGATTTAGTGACAACATCTGGTTTACACCAGCGGGCTGGACGCTGAGAGACTTTCTGAGAGCCTGTCACTGCTGATGAATGGCCAGCTTCGTTTGGGTAGGGGCATGGAGGGCGGGCGAAAGGCACTTGGCGAATAATGAAAAAAAAGTGAGGATTTTTGTTTTCTTCTCAGAGGTCGAAACGTAAATCAGCCCGCCGTACACAAGCTCCTCTTTAGTGTGGGAGAGCAAGAGTTAGGAGGTCGGTGGAGTCAGTCCCGTCTGGTAACATCCGACACGACCCCAGTCATCAGCAGGTTGGATGGACGCTTCATTTCCACATCCCCTCATTCCTCCATCCTGGACCGAAGCGGTTCTGGGTGATGTTGTGGTGCCTGTCATTGGCTAGATCGTGTTTCCTCAACTGTAAATCGTCAGCATACCCTACTCTTCCACACAAATCAGATGAAGTCTCAGGGAGAGCCCGAGATGCTGCATTCCTCAACTTGCAGTCAGTCAAAATGCAACTTTTATTAAAAAAAAAAAAAATTTCCAGTTCCCCCACCTGCTGTTTCTTGAGCCGAAACAACTTTCAGATAGGTTGGCTATTGATTCAGTGCATCAGGAGGAAGTGGAACTGATACACCAGGATAACATGATTAAGGTCAGGTGTTTGTTTGGCAACATTTTCACAATTTTTTAAATCATTTATAATTGTCTTGTTGCACACTTTGTATATGAACCTGGCATTTCTGAGAGTGGGGGTCACCAAAATAAGACTTGAATTTGTTTTTGAAGGCATTGATTCTTATAGAAAAGCTTGCAATGCTGACATGAGGCTGTGTGTTCACATACATCTGGTGAGAGGACTGCAGCAGTGCAGGAAACTGATTGGACCATGACTTTTCAGGACTTTATTTATGAGCTATGTTGTACACACCTGACGTGTACAACATATAGAGTTTATATATAGTTAATTATTAGAGAACACTCATTTTAGATTAGTGACATTTGTATGATTCCTGTGGCTTGTTGGAGAGACAAGGATGTTAACAAGTATAGAATAAAGTCTCAGTATTGAAGCTAAGAGAACATATTGAGGATACTACAACCAACCAACAAATAGTCAAATAGATAGATGTATTTATTTTATGGACATTTAGAACACAATAACTTACGTAAACTCAAGGATGTCAGAATATAAAAACTTGTCAATATAAATGATAATTTGAAGGCAATAGAAGCCAGTTTTAGGCATGTTGTGAGTGCAAACAAGGGCAAAATGATTGTACAGATAACATGATATTAAACTGAATGTACTTTACTGAAGTTTGTCTGATGGTTACATTGGAGGCACGTGAGGTTTCCCTGAGTTATGGCTGGCTTTAGGACCCTGCGTCACTGCGCGCAAGGGGCCAACGGGCCATTACCCGTTGCAGCGCTGTCCCAATGGGCACACTGAGCACTCATATTTACAATAAATCGTCTCGTAACGTGGAATTGAAGGGGTCCCCTGGTCTGAAACCGATGACCACAACTTGGGTTT
>CABFOQ010027003.1:2767-25705 GCA_900660455.1 Gephyroberyx darwinii | reverse complement strand
CAGCAGGTTAAGTCTTTTAAAACTGAAATGTCAAATGCCGTTTTCATTTTCATTTTCAAATTGTTAGAAAATTGCATTTTAATTTTAATTGTGACTTAAATATTGCTTGTGTAATGGGAAAATCAGGTTACATTGTTTTATTGCATTTTCATTTTAATTCTTACTCAAATAACACATACATATGTGGACAATTATAATGCTATTCTGGAATTACATTTTCATTTTCAAGTTTACATTATCATTTTAATAAAGTCCCCTATGGGCTTCCATACACTATAATGTTAAACTTATAATGTTAAACTTTTCTGTGTCGAGTGTCCGCTGCTAGGATCCATCCATCCTGTCCGTCTGGCAAACAAACGAAGACAGAGCCACAGCATCAGACCAGTTTAAGTAGACCAACAGGGGTGGTTGGACCTTACCATGCCAGCTACAGCCAGAGGGGTGGTTTTGGACTGGAGTGAGGTATATTTTTTTTGTTGCTTCCTTTGTAACAGCACTTATTATATTACTTTGACTTAGTTCTGTTCTGTTTATTTTGACTTAAATGATTCTTTGGCTCAAGAGCAGTCCTTTAAGTTAAATCTACATGTTTTGTTGTTACTTTGTTACGTATCCCTGGTTTTGTTACCCATCTTATACTTTGTAAATAGTTTGGGCTAATAAAACCCCTATTATATTCACTCCCTGAATTCTGAACATCATTAAGGCAGTTCAAACATAGGTCGCTTTCAGGACCAAAACATGTATTTGTAAAACTATGTCTTGCCCTCCCTCAGTTGAGAATTTCAGGGACAAACTACTAAGATTTAGGGGTAGGATGAGCTGAGTGGGAAGAAATAAAAAATAAAAAAGTTGAGGCTCCCAACTGGAGATGGGAGGAGACAATGAGGAGAGAAATCCCCCACCTCAAAAAAAAAAAGTTCCCTGAGACTGAGCATCACTCTATCAAATTGCTCCCCAATTTTATGATCTTTTTTCCTATCAGCTAAAGAATAACTAAGATAATAAATAAAATAGACGCAAAAGAAACACAGAATATACAACACTTAACATTAGGCTAAAACCACTTAATAACCGATACATACACAGGGATTGTCCTTATCTCCAGGGAGACTAGAGGGGTCACAGCAGGCCAAATGTCTGTCCCTTCACCGTCATTTCAGACCGTGGCCTCCACAAGTAAAGCCAACAGCTCTGGTTACCTTGCAGCCAAAGTAGGTGGATTTCAATCCATGATGTTAGTTTAAAAGTGAGGCTACCTTTTCAGTTATCCCGATGAAAGTTAGGTTGGCAATCACCAATGGGGGATCTGAGCTGACAGGCATGGGGATTATGGGACAATGGCAATAGTGTGCCAGTTTGATTTCCTAGCTTTAGCAGCTAGAGATTTTTCGCAGATATCCCCTTGAAAGAGATCCTTCTGGGCTTTGTCTTTCTCTTCAAATATGACACAGTTGATTTTTCTGAGAAAAACTTTCAGATAATGGGGAAAACCTTACCTTTATTAGATCCAGAGTCTGACAAGCCTCACACTGTTGTCATTCAATCAGACACTGATCCCCCCCCTTGTAGTGAAGCCATCATTCCAGGGGTAGTCCCTCAACATTTTGGTAGCCCGGGTTGTTTGTCGGTTGGGATTAGGGGTGTTACCAGTCCATTTTATCAATGTCACACATGAAGGGGATGAAAGTACACTGATATTGAGGTAGATAGTGGGGCCGGGGAGATAGGAAGGAGTAGTGAAGGACTGCGCCCTGATAAATTTGGTCAGTCGATGCCCTCTTTGTGCTGCTAGGTATTGAAGACTGAACATCTGTCCGTAAGAGACCCATCTCGCCTTGCACCAAATTGATACTAGTGATGCTAAACCAATTAAACTGACACATTGTCGCATCCCCTCCTTTTACAATAGGAGGTTGCAGAGCATTTAAAGCAAATGCAGTGAAGCAAATGACATAATTCAATGACATAATGCAACCTTGGTCCTCGGTGATTGCATTGTAAGGGATGTCTCTCGGGTGTCTGGATCCGTGACCTGCAACGGAGACACCCCACTATTTTGGACAATTGCATTTCAAGGACATCATTCCTTTCCCCCTTCGACACCGGCCTGAAAGTTATCATTCCTGGACCCCTCCCCACACTGGCTAAATCTGCCACTGGACTCCCCTTTGTGTTAGTTTATTCTGGGCCAGGCCATCTCTAATGAAACAAGGCAGTCGGACAGACTATTACAAGCTTTATACCCTTACTAAGAAGGATGCCTATCCTGTCCCCAAGGGGGTAGGCATGATAATGATTTTCATAGTCTGAGTAACGCTTGTTGGTTTTGGCAGGCTGCGGTGGACCTCAAAGATATGCAGAAGACTGCTTTCATCATGTGCCAGGGTCTGTTTGAGTTTAATGTCTTGGGTTTTGGCTTATGTAACACATTCAGCACCTTCCAAAGGCTTCTGGATTTTGTTCCTACTGATTTACAGAAGACCACATGTCAAGTTTTTTTTTAGATGGCATTATTGTCTTTGGTCATACCTTTCTGGAGCACACTTGGATGAAGGCAGTTTTTCATTTTTGGGCCGAGTATTACACAGAGGAGAAATTGGTCTTTGCCCCAAACTACAAAGGCAGTTTAGAGGCATCTATAAAATTATAGAAATGATCGCAGATGTGTTTTCAGATGTGTTTGGTTGAGGGAGGTTCAGAAATGGTTGTGCATTTCAAAAGACTCAATGTTTTTCTCTCACCCACATGATCACCATCAGCCCCGCAGGATGGAGAGAGATGAGGTGCAACTGCGACAGCCATCCAGACCAAGATACCCGCCTGGGGTCTGCTTCGGTGCCAGCTGGGTTCATCGGCGAGCACCCTCACCGCCTGCGGTCTCAGGGAGAAAGGAACAGATGTACCAGTCTCGAAGCCATCTGAGGAGCAACAGCACCAGGAGGTGGAGACTGAGACAATAGTGAATGCCGGTGGTGTAGCCCAAGGTGGTCCCCTATTCCGACAAAGTCTCATCAATCCCCCTCCACAGTCAAGGGGGGGCCCACGTAAAGTCTCCTCAGGAGAGAGGGGAGCTAATGAAGATTCAACCAGGGATGCATCTGACAAACCAGCTCCAGCTTTTCTCCACAGCTCCACAGGTTTACTGTGAACTATCACAGGCGCTTTTGGTTTACAAGCCCCAGTTTGCTTGTAATTGGACAGTGTGAACCTAAACAAACTAAATACAACAATGCAACAAAGTCAACTTTTGCACTGTGGTGCGGACCAAGGAAAATGAACTGTGGGTGTGAATGCACCATTACACACCATTTATTAGTATTCATTTGTTTTTGGACTGCAACAGCAGCAACTGGGTCATTGTCATTGCCATGGGACTTAAGCTGTAGCTGTCACGGCTGCTCAACCTTTACCCTCATTTTCCCCTGAGTTCTAGCCTTTGTCTGTTGCTGTCTTCCTGTTGTCGTGTGTGTCTGTCTCTCTCTCCCTCTCTCCCTGCAGGTTGGTGGGCGTGTCCCTGAGGGCTCCGGTCTACACAGTTGATTCCAATCCCACATCTTCCCCAGTATGCCTATTGTTTGTACTAGCTAGTTCCTTGTCTGCATTTGCTGTTATCTGTACCGCATCTGATTACTCTCAGTAAAGTCTTGCTTTTCTGAGAACTTCTGCCTCCAGCCTGTGTCGGTTTCCGGGTCCACCAGTACTCGATCACTATAGTTGCTTGTACTGTAGTGATCGAGTACTGGTGGACCCAGAAGCAGACGAAGACTAGAATTCAGGGGAAAGTGAGGGTAAAGGCTGAGCAGCCGTGACAGTAGCTTTGTGCCCTTGGCTACTTGACAAATTCCAATGGCCTTTTGCAGGAAATATTCTGTTCTCCATTTGTAGACATTTACCATGCACCATTCTTATCACAGCATACCAAAGTTGCCTTACTGGTATCTTAAGGAGCAGTATGTGATCTTCTGTTTCTGATTCCATTCCAATTGCCAACAAATAAAGCTCAACTGATATGAGCCTGAAATGTTCCAGTACTCGTGGATATTGTTAGTTTCAGCTCATCAAGAGAATGGATGCTATTCATATTTACACTCATTTTTTGCATTTTATACATTTTACACCTGTTCCCATATATTGACTGCACACAAAGATACTATTAACGAACGATCCTTATTCAGTTTTCTTTTCAGTAATAGTACTATTCAGTATTTCTTTTCTATTCTTCTGCTTCTTTTAGAGTGGATTTAAAAATTATTTTAGTTGTTTTTGAGGCACTTAATGGTCTGGCTCCTTCTTATATATATCAGAGTGTCTGATCCAACGCGCAGTTTAAGGTCATCTGCAAAATTGTTAGTCGTTCCAAAGATCTGTCGGAAAAGAGAAGTGGCGAGGCATCGTTTTGATTTTATCCGCCCATGCTTTTTTATCCGCCCATGCTTTACCTGAGGATATCCCCTGGGCACCTTCAATTCTTAGTTTTAAGAGCCAGCATAAAACATACTTTTTTAGAAAAGCCTTTTTTTAAATTATTTTGGTTTGTAAAATTGTGTATTCTTACTTTTATTCTTGTTTTACTTTTATTCTTTTTTATTATACTTTTATTCTTTTTTATTATACTTTTATTCTTTGAATAATATTATTCTTTGAAAAGTGCTATATATATAAAGTTTATTATCATTTTTATTATTGTCGACAGAGACACTCAAGAGGGGAGGAAGGCTGTTTTCTTGCCTTCATTCCATTGTTTTGGCAAGATGTTGTATGGACAACAGGTCCTGCTGGGACCAAATGGCTCATCGTCTTTTGATCATTGGAGGCTTGTTGTGTCCTGCGGAGTGAGTACACCACACTGTCTGTAAGCTATCTGTAATATGAATTATAATGGGCTGCATGCTATCATGATGGTGTTAGATATGTAGTAGGATTGTAATATAGATGTCATGGTGAAGGGTTTAGGAGTCTCACACGGTGACCTCCTTGTGAGTCACATGTAATGAGCCTCCTTGGGGGTCAGGAATGCAGCATCTGTGGCCTGGTGTCGCCACAGTGTGTGTCTGTGCATGTGTGTGTGTGTATGGGTTGCTTCCGCTGACTTCACAACCAACTCTGGAGCGGCGCGTGACTGACAACTGATTACGCAAGGACCTGTCACACAGCCGCAGCAGCGAGCAAACGAACTCTTGTCAGACTGAAATACTGCTACGCTAGTTTATGCCACACGACATTGAACGCTCTTGATGACGGTGAAGACTATTAGCGCTAGAAATGCATTCAGCAATTTTCTGGCACAAAAACACACACACACACACAAAAAAGCAAGTGCTCTTTATGAGCAGAAGAGAGAGAGAAGGGGTTCAAAGTTGGAGAAAGGGGAGGGAGGTGTGGCCCTGGAAGGATCCCACCAGGATATAGTGAATTACTATCATTATAATTTCTTTTTTTTCAGTACAATTGTTTTGGCTTTAGAAACTGGCATGTAAAAAGTGGGCTAGTGCCTACAAGTTCCATCCCTGCAAATATGTTGATATGTTGTTATGTGTGTCTGAATAGAGAGACAGGAGGTGAAACATGTCCCTTTCAGCCAGCGGGTGACAATACTTCACACTTGTACTTCATGTCAGTGTGGAACATGAATACATGTACAAGCTTGTGTGGTTGGCAGTGGGTTTTCTTCTCTGCTAAATTCCCTCAAGACACAGAGTAATATCAATCCATTACCCATTCCTCGTGCATTCACGCCCAATATACGACCACTATTATAGTAATAGCAAATCAGTTGCAATTATTGAATCATTGACTGGAGCTAATGTAACTCTTGTGTGACTTCCCTCACGGGCAGGCAGGAGGAGCGGGAGACCCTCATCCCCCCTCTCTTCCCGGCTCGAGGCAGAATTCACGGAGCACTGACTTCAATGTCTGGTGGAATCTTTGTAACGCGCCCCTGGGACTCTGGGTGATACGGGCTGGATTTCTGAAGCCTGATTTTGAGTTCCACCGTGACCTGAGAGAAAACTAACTACTAACACCAGCGCGGGAGTGAGCTAGCCCGCAGCAGACATAGCACATGGTACAGGAATATCTTTCTAGCTCCACACTGGGTACTCACTGGTTTGGAAATGCAGTTTTCTATTCTGCTCTCCACAGTAATGGAAATTGGAATTGTGCAGTATTGGGTAAGTCTTTCATCCAGTTTGGGAAGGGAACTAGAGAACTGCTATAGACATGCCTATACACGTGATAGTGTCGTGATCCGAGTACAGGTGGACCCAGAAGCAGACACAGGACGGAGGCAGAGGTTCTCAGAAAAGGCAAGGCTTTATTCAGGAGATAAGATGCGATGCATCAACAGATAAATACAGACAAGGAACTACTATACTGGGACCGCTAGCACGGCAAAAGGCACACAAGGGTAGACATACGAGACAAGCAAGCAGTGAGCATGTATGAGGGGGGAAGATGTGGGATTGGAATCAACTGTGTAGACCGGCGCCCTCAGGGACACGCCCACCAACCTGCAGGGAGAGAGACAGACAAACACGACAACAGGAAGACAGTAACAGACAGACTAGAATTCATGGGAAAGTGAGGGTAAAGGCTGAGTAGCCGTGTCACATAGGGCATTTGCTAAATTTTGCCCTTTGGTCTTTTTTAGCAGAAGATTGTAGGAGTTTTTGACTGCAGTGCATTAGTAACTGGGTCAAACGTGCTAAAAGTCTCCTGCCACACGTCAACCACATCTCCATACACACAAAACGCTTGTGCGCTGAGGTCAGTAGATCAACTGCGTCAGCGCTGCCGTCACCGATTAGTAAATGCGACCCTCAGTGTCTTGCTCGAGGACACTTGCAGCCACTTGAGGTCAAGGGGGGGATCAAACCTGACCCCTTACAGTAGCAATACAGTCTCTGTAGGCCATGACCTGCTGCCCAGTGCAATGGTAGTGTGTGTGTGTGTGTGTGTGTGTGTGTGTGTGTGTGTGTGTGTGTGAGTGTGTGTCATCCTCTTCACAGTCACGCGACTTCACTGCAAAATGGGAGACTCTGCTGCCAGCCAGCCAGCATTAGGAAGCGATCGAAGGATGTGTGCCTCACGTGTTAGGATGTGCACCTATCGCTATCAACGCGAACCTCAAAGAGTATTATTTCATTCACACTACAGCTGCTCACCCAAGTAATTAGTCCCAAGTCTTCATTCACATTTTAGATTAGATTGAAGTATCATTTGGGCTTCGTGGGCGGCTAATTTAGAATAATCCCTTTGCAACTTTCTGCTGCTGCTTAGCAACATGCACACACTTCCAACTGGTGAAGAGTCGGTGCCATATTGGGAGGATAAGGGTGTTCTGCTTGCAGAGCTGAAGAGAGCACTGTTATTTATTTTTTTATTTTTCTTGAGCCTGAATCGCTACCATTATTTTGAAGACGACTTAAACACACAATTATTGAAGTTATTGATTTTATGCCAGTTAAACTTAACTTAAATGGAGCACTCAAATCCTGTGCTGTACATTGAACAAAATGAATGTACACCCCTTCAGCCAATCACAATCGAGTACTCTCCCAGGCCATGGTACGGAGTAATCCATTATACATAATAATAAAAAGAAAAGACCTTGGTTGCACACACCTCTAGGTAAATTGATTTGGCACTGAAAACAACCATCACATGGCACGATATTACAGAATGCAGGGTTAGAGGATCAGAGAGAAGCATTCAGGAGTATTTGAGTACTAAATGTGAGTTTGAAGTTACAGCAACATGGGACAAAGCCACACAAGCACATACTCAAGATGCTATGCACAACTTTTAGTGAATTGGATTTTCACTTCTGAGGTAAGCTTTAACACATGGCTGGTTTTAGCTGGCAAACTTACAAACCAAAACGTCTATTTCCCTGCAGCACAAGCTAAACTGTGAGGTTGTACGGGTTCGGCTCTTTCGATGTTTTGTGTGTTTTCTTTGCCATGTAGGAATGATGAACAAAACAAACACTGCCGACGGGGATCAGGCAACATTTAACCAAAATGCAGTCATAACAAAAGCTGCAGATATTAGACTTATTCTCTGTTAAAATGAGAATGAACTTTGTGTTGTAGAGAGGGCCAAGAAATGTTGTTATATAAACCACAGCTTTCTTTTGCATCTTTTCCATTAAAACAGACTCAGAGTGAAATGGGTTATAGGACTAACAAGACACAGGACTGAAACACGGAGGACATTATTTATGACACACAACTTAAAAGCGCTTTCCTGCCATCGGCCAACAACATGCTCCCATAGGGCCCGGCAGTGGGTATTGGAGGCTGGAAAAGTCATTGGTGGTGGCATCTAATTGGCCACGCGGCAGCAACAGCAACACAGCATCACAGCAGTAGCGGTGCCCCTGACTTCTTAGTCACTCTTAATGCGTTGAATGTGTTGTTCTCTGGCTAAAGTTCATTCATTTCAAATGAGAAAATGCATTACCACAGATGCGTTGTGTTGTCCTGCAAATGTTGGTGTCATGTGTCAGAACCTACTGTTGCTCAGACAGATTCTGTTATTTGGTTTATTCATACCAACAGGGAGTTAACAGCTTAGACCTTAATTAAAGTGTACTCTGCATGTAAACATAGCCAATAAAGTTATTGTGCTGAAAAGGTTTTTATCAGTGAAGCAAAGTTTGGAATTTAGATTTTGTTTAAGATTGTGTTTGCAGCAACATTAAATGCATTACAGATTAAGAGTGAAAGAATGATAAAATGATGGTCACATTTTTCCACATTCAAATAGATGTAAAAAATAAAAAAAACTAATGTAATGTTTAATTTTCAAGGAAAATAACCATAAATACTGACTTAAATGTTCAAGTAGAAAGTCCATCAACATATGATGGCAAGGTCACTGGCAGCTGTGGTTTCCAGCGGTCAAAAAATAATAATCATACACGTCATTTTCCAAACAATCATTAAAGAGTATTCTTAGTTTGTATTACATTGTACTGTATTGTGTTGTAATCTCAGTCTGTCAAGGTTTCTGTTTTTGTATTCCTACTTGTGTTTTTCTTTTTTTTTTTTTTTAATGCTGTACGATTTCTAAAATAAAAACATTTGATCACAAAAAAATAAACAGTATTCTTAGTCTGTGGGTTTGCCTTTTCATTGACACTAGACAAGAGTTCCTCAAATCCGGGCCTCGGGGTCCAGAGTGCTGCTGGTTTTCTCTCATTGCATTCTAATCAATCCCTGATTAGACAGCTAGAATGGAAACCTGGCAGAATAGAAAACCAGCACTACTCTGGACCCCGAGGCCCAGATTTGAGGACCACTGTCCTAGCCTACAAAAGTAATCCAGACTCTATGTCAGTTGAGGTTCACTCCTAAAGCCTGTGCAAACTGCCGCCGTACAGCACTGTGATTATTCCTGCAGGCTGAGGGGAAAACAAGGGTGACCGGGCTATGAACTTGTTGGATGGCGAAGATAAAGCAAATAATTAGAAGAACTGACTCAATAAGTATAACTAAATAACTGTTAACGCCGCCTGGAAGGGCCCAGACATGCTTTCTTTGATGCAACATGCTGAAAAAAAGAAGTGGTCTCCTTTTTTGTGTCTTATTTACTGAGTTTATCTCTATATTATACTAGTAGGTAATTTGTTTTCTGACTAAAAGTTGAATTCAATTATATGCAAGCGGCCCCAGGGCTACTTATTACTACTTATTTTTTCAGGGCTGGCCTTGTTTGTATTTGTATTTGAATCATATTGGAACGCTATAATAAATATGTTAAATATCTTGTAGACACCAATTATGTTCTAAATGTGGTTCTCCTGTTTCACTGAGTGGACAAAAATAAAAACTGATTAAAGGACCACGGGAAGAAATTCTGGAACTTCACAATAGCAGCGTAAAAACTGTATTTCACAAGATCAGAATTCGGACAAACTGCATTTTGGTGCTTTCAGCCTGGATAGCACTATAGTCTCAGGTAACAGGGGTCACGGTTAGGCTGCTGGAGAACACAAGCTATCTACCTTTTCAGCTTCCTCCCCTGTTTAGATGAGGTGTGAAAACTGCACAATAAAAGCGCGCAAATTCAACAGGGTGCAGTCGGCTGCATTTTAACTCACAGCCTGCAGCAGCCGGGCTCCCCGTGGGTCAGGGATCAGCACTGGCATTAGGGCACGGCTGCAAATGGGTTTTTCCACGGAATCACTTTTTTGTGCCGCGGCTGAAAAACTCTCCCCCCGTGAGTGAGTGGCGACGTGATTTCTCTGGTGAGATGAACGATAAGGTAATTGCTCAGCACTGATGGATGGTGATGTAATCGCGAGGACTGATGAAGTTGTCACCGCGGTTTAGTGAACACAGCCATTTGTCAGCCCGCCGTAGCAGAGCCCATTTTTCACTGGCGCCCAATGACAACTTTTTATTGCGTGATAAACAAGCTTTTCACAATGTTTTTACCTGAGGACTCTCGCCTCGCGCCGGCCGAACGTCCCCTTCGGCAGGTCTGAAATCACCGTTGGATGGCAAAACAAATACGGATTGTTTCCCACCAACCCGGTCACGTATTTGTGAGTTCTCCTTGAGGCCAGTGTAGTCTGAAGCATAAATGCATTCTGGGTAAAACGGGTCATTACTTATAATACTTAAACAGAAAGAACACCACAAAAAGTACAATTATTGTTTGTTATTGAGGCAATTGTATTGGACAGTGGTCAGTAGCCTTGTGACACTTTTTTATGTCCACCATGCTGATTTCCTTGAAAATGACCCTCTAAATACACTCAAAGAAGGACCTTCCCCTGTGGTTGACAAGCCCACTGGCTTTGCTGTATGTTGCATAGGTCTCCAGGATCTGACTCAAACTCTGTGGGACTCAAGCAAGACAAATAGAGTTGTTCGGGGATCGGGTATAGAGTTGTTGGATCCCACCAGTTTTGTGATCCGCGGTGATCATCCTTAATAGTGAAGGTGGGTTAGAAAAAGACAGAATAATGAAGAATGAATTTATTTTTTTGTAATTTCCTTTTTTTCTTTTTCTTTTTTAATCAGAGATTTTGGTTTTTACACCATGCAAGTGAAGCTTCTCAAACCTCAGCAAAAAAAAAAAAATCACAAACAGGAGTATGTGGGTGGGATTAAACGTGTTGCTCTGCTATATGATAACAGCTGCTGTTCTGAGGCACGAAAGACACAAAAGTCTCGGTTTTCCTTTAATTAATGAGCTGATAAGGAAAAAGGCTTAGACTATTTTAAAAAAAAAAACTTAGTTTCTGCTCAATTAGCCTTCGATACAGCAAAGCGAATTCGGCTCCACATCGATTTCTGCATTAGAAGACATGCTGCAGCAACGACACTGCACCCAGTTATTGCTTGTTCCTGGGTTCTGTCTGCTTGTGTCACTTTCTCACACAAAGACGTGTTGTATTACACCGTGTACATAAGCGGGGCGAGATCTGTGAGATAATAAACTGTAAGAGGATATGTGCCCTGTCGTTAAAATGTAAATATAATCAAGAGCCATATCAAATAATGTGGCAATACCATGTGAGTCAATATGGGTGGTTAAATGAAAAAATAATTCCTTTGTCCAACATAATTCCTGGTAAATGCCAGGAAGTTTTTTGTGTCAGGAGAAAAGGGAGGGGTGGCATTATCTTTTCTCCACACACACTGACATTTCAAGGTATGAATTCTTTTCTTCACCAAGTCAGGGCCCTGAGTGAAGAGGAGGACAGCTCGCAGGAAGTGTTGGAAATATTCCCGCTAATTTACGAGTTCATTCAACCCCAAAACCATGCGGGACTGATTTGTCGCAATTAATAGAAATGCTATGTGTAATTACGCCCTATATGGATTTATCAAGCGCTGTTACTGCTGAGGTAAACTGCAGGGTAGGGAAATTACAAACAGTCATTTTTAAAGGTGAATCATTAGGGAAATGATTGTTGAATTGTTCGGCAATGTGAGCTATTTCATTTTGAAATGTTTGTAGAGGGGAAAAATGCCAAATTGATTCTGTTGTTCTTTTTACTCTGGTAATATACATTTCCACAGTTTATTGAAGAGCTGCTTGTCAATGGAATGAATTGAATTTGCTTGTTTATACAGTAAGTCACAATATAATAACATATATTCTGAACCCTTGTATTGTTTTTTTGGTGGTGTGTAACCCTTTAATTTACCTTTGGACTGTAGATGAGTCCTTAAATCTACTACTGGGTCAAAAGAGTGTCTAGTAGTGGAGAGCAGCCAGCCATGAAATGCTTTAGGTACTATACTTATCTGGCTTCTGACCTGGGGTATGTTTCCCGATAGCGATTGATCTTGAAAATTCACGACAGTTCTTGAAAATGTCATGTGTGTTTCCCAAAGCGTATCGTGAAGCGAAAATTTCAAGAGATACTTGAAGAGATACTTGGTGAACCCCGCCCACCTCTATGGGGTCTCTATGTCTCTATGGGGAGGATTTGGGTGTGGGGCGGAGTTTTGATGACCCACTATGTATATGCAAGTGCTCATCGTTTTTGCTCTCTCTCTCTCTCTCTCTTTTCCTGTTTGAGTTATCTCTTCTTCAAAAAAAAAACAACGATTGTGCACCATGGATCGTTGCTCTCTGGACTTTTATTATCTACCTGGCTGTAATCAGTGACAGTACTTCATAAAAGTCTGTTACAATATGATACTATGATAGAGGAGTCATCGATTTGCTGATAACGTTTTTTCAATTATATCTACACAACAATGCAGTTCCTGTTATTGCATGTAGAGCTCACATAAATAGCACAAGAAAGTTGTTTGATTTGATTTGATTCAATCTGATTACATTATATCCCACCATGGGCACTCCAAGTCTACAGAATATGTGTAAATATTTTATGTGCATAAAATAAATGACCCATTTAACATTTGTGTGCAATCTTTTAGGACAGGAGTCATAGAAATGTACCACTAAAAGGTCAACTGATAATATGCTTCATGATTAGTCATTGTGGATTGAGGGGCTCAGCCGGATAACACCACTGATTCTGATTGCATAAAGAAACAGAAAAATGTCATGCCAACAAATTGCACTTTGTCCAACATAATTGAACCTAAATGGGAAAATCCTGCCATATAATCCTGTGGCCTATAAAAAGAGGTTCAGCTGAAGTTCAGGTCCTTGCTTACATCAACATGGCAGAAGATAAAAAGAGAAGTGCAATATTTCCCAAACAGGAAATCCAGTGTTAAAAATATAGATTTATATAGCGTTGTAGAAAAGACAAGGGTCTAGCTTCTTTTTTTTTTCAAAGGATGGGATGCTGATGCAGATGATGCTTCTGGTATGTTGTGGACAGAAGGTTAGACAGCCATCTGCAGTAAAGGATCTTGCCTACATGCCACCTACAAAGAGATACTTGGAATCTCACCACTAGCACCAGGTCATCGTGAATGAACAAGAGATTCATGTATACTTAGCTCTACGATGTCTTTCAGCACATCAGTGCCACTTTAAATGCCTAGACTGGTTGAACAAGTCTGGGCAGCAACAGTGAAAGTGGAGCGCCCTCTCCTTCCTTAAAAGCTACTGTCGAGGTGCCCATGAGCAAGCCGTTTAACCCTCAGCAATATCTTTTACCTTGATCGATAAGGGTTTTATGAAAAGATCCCAATGACGTAGTTGGCAGAGATATTAGGTCTGACCACAAATATCAGAGTATGCATGAATATTCGGAGCGTAGCCGTGGAAACAGACCACAAAAATCCACCAGTAAATGGGATAAGACGTCTCCATGTCCCACCACACCTCAGGTAAGATTTTATCCAGGTTATTCAAACAGAATACACAAGTTTTCTCAATATTAACAGGAAATTGGTGCACATATAAATGCATTCAGTTTCGCTCTATATTCATTCTGCTGATGAATAAACCTTGATAAACCTTGAATTCCATTTATCACAGTGACAATGCTTCAGGGTCCTCATTCTTGAGTTATTCTAGGGGGGCTGGTGAGACTTGAAAGGCAGATGACAGAGGATGATAGTTATTCAAGTGGTGATTGCATTTTCTAGTGCATTCGGATTTTGGAATTTTCCTTGAAACGGGAAGTCACTGAATGTGACCAGATCGACCAGACCACACCTGTATGGCTGTACACAAGAGTTGGAACAAGTGTCAAGTTTGTTTCATAAATAAATGTTGTGGTGTGTCATTTGCTGTATTCAAATACATATTTTGTCAATTTGAAATATTCATTTTAATTAAATGCATCGTCTGTCACATGAATTTGGTCGTTTTTAGTCATTGTAATTAATAACAAGACATCCTTTCAATCATTTTAACCCTGTATGTCTATGTGAGTGTATAATAATGTCACATACTCGTTCGTTAACTTTTTATCCATTGCAAAATTGACATGTACTGTAAAATTTTACACATTCTCTTCCAGTAAGTTGAAACAATCCTAAGGTACAAGAGACGCTGAGCTAACCCACCTCTTCAAGAAACACTACCCTGACCCTTCCTCTTCAAGAAACACTACCCTGACCCTTCCTCTTAGCACTTGCCTATTTGTCTTCACTTATTTGTCTGAGCTCTTGTTTATTAGCTCTTGTTTATTTGATTCACTTATTTGTCTCATTTGTTTAAATAAAAGAAGGTAGCTAACTTATTGCACTTTTACCTTAGCACTGGTTCTGCTCTTAGATGCTTGTTTACGATTTCTGGTGACTAGTAGTTCTCTTGCCTACCTATGTTGAATGCACTTATTGTAAGTCGCTTTGGATAAAAGCGTCTGCTAAATGACTGTAATGTCATGTAATGTAACGTTATGTAATGTAAAGCCAATTCATGCTTATGATCATCATCATTTAATCAGCGGATGAAACTTAACTATCATGTTTTTACTACTGCTGTCTCAGCAGGTAAACATTACCCAGCACTCCAGGGAGAGATCTGAACATTCCTGTACCAAAATGATTAGACCAGCATCTTACTCTACGCTGTGCCCCTCAGCAGAACTCCATTTCACTTCTTTTTTTTTTTATTAACACATATTCATGATTCTCTACATGTCGAGGGTGTGATCCAATGGAAATTATTCAGGCGATGTGACTGCGGGAGAAGGGCCCGGCTCTTCCTCTGAGACACATCCATCAGTCATGGAGGGCGAATCGCCTAAGTCCAGCCGGAGAACGAACCCTGCTCAATTAGTTCTGGCTCCAGCTCTGTCTACCTGATCAATGGGACGCATTTAGAGCAGAGCCTGGCGAAGGCCTTAGTGATTTCTTTCTGCCTCGTCGAGTGCATCAGTATGACTGCCTATTATTTTTATGGTTGTGATCGTGTTTGAAAGGTCAGGGAATTACCCGCGCGGAGGCCTCTGGTGGCAATCACGGTGCGATTCATCTGTCAGCGTCTGAATACAATGTCAGAAACAATAAACTCTGAGAGGGGGAGACGCAGCTGACTGGGCTGAGGTCAGCTGGGATGACTACATCGAACTATGACAGGGTTTGTTGTGCTGGATTTAGTGCACAGGCACTTTACTGTACTCTGTTGCAGAAGGTTTATGGCAATGGGACAGTAAATATAATTTTGCAACTTGCCAGATATAAATTCTTCAATGCAATTGCACCAATATGACAGATAATGTCTCATGTTTTGCTGCAAATTCTTGTGTACAATTAAAAGAACCGACTTTTGCAGGATTTAATGTTCCTGCTAGTATATTATTGACATAAGTGTTACATATTCTCAAAAAGTCATAACCCCAAAGCCTACGTGCTGCAGGCTTCTTTCAGGCTTGGTGACAAATATTATTCAAAATGACTGAACCGACATGCAAATATGTACATTTTCACCTAATCCTAGGCTCAGTTGCATATGGTCTTGGTTAGTTTTCAATAAATAAGTGCAAAATGAGCTCCAATTAAGGGGTAATTGCAGTGCCGTTGAGCAGTAACTAGATGCTAATGAAAATCCCAGGCTTATGACAGGACGGGGAGATTGCTTTTAAAATTAGGTTGCCTCACCAGTTTCGCTCTCTGTGGATGAAGGAATTAGACAGCATGGGCCTGGTTAAGGAAAGTCCTGGCTAATTACTCTCAAATCCCAATGAACTCAATTTATGACAATAATTGCCCTGTGAGTGCTTTTGTACCCTCTGATCTCACAAAGCTGCTCACAATGTGTGTTTCAGACACATTTCTCAAAGATGGCATGGTCCAGCATCAGTGTAGGTTTTTGTGTTGTTTTGGACATGCCAGTAGCTCAGTAATTTACGGCTAAGTTGATTGATAATGCATGCAGTTGGTATGCAGTTGGGTTAGTGTTCAGGGATGTGGATCAGGAACACGGAAAAGCTATTAATAGTAATTTTGCATTAAAAATGAATCGGAACTGTATGCCTAATGAGCCAATAAACACCCAGGAGTATTATCTGACCATTTCCAATGAACTAAGGGCAAAAAGATGGTGTTGATGGGAATAATATCAATATATTTATATGAGAGAAGGTTGGCAAAAGACTCTCAATCTGCATGAATCAATGTGTGATTCCTTGACTGTGTTTTTAATATATCAACATGGCGCCGCACAAAAGCGACACAGCATTACTTTTACCATGTTTATATTCCTCAAAATGCACTTACAGTAATCTCAATGTTAAGTATTGAATGACCTTGAATCTATCACACCCGTGATAAACGGTTAAACATATAAATTGGAAATGTAAAGTGGCACTTACAGTTGCTAACGTTCTATGCTAACTAGCTAGCTGATGTTGCTAGGTATCGATTAGCCGTTGCACGGGGAACAGTATTTTACGTTGGGTTGTTTTTTCCAAGCTGGACCAATGAGGATGTAATTATGACCTATGAGATGTGAATTTGTTTCCCACCTTGACAGCATTAATACATGTGGTTTGTTTGGAGTGTGGGATTGATGGGCTAGACTCCTAAAATAACGTGCAGCAAACAGGATTATTATTCATTCTAGCAACCAGTCGTAGTCAGAGTAGAAATTAAAGCAGTGGATTATTGTCGTGGAAAATTGAACCTACATTGTACCACACCTGCAGAAAACACAGTGGAGGGTTATATTGCCATCTTACTTCGAAGAGCCAAGACTGACACTCATGAGGCCAAGCTGCAGAATGCAACTATGACCTGTTAGTCTCAGTGAAGTTAAAGGGGCGGTAACCACGATGCACGTTAACACAAAATATCTCACAAGATGCTGCTAAAGTTACGCATTATGTATGATTGTATGAACGTCAGTGCAAAATGGTGAGTCTAGAAAGAAGCCCAGTCTGAGAGACCAAAATCTGTTGTTTACTATCTTCTATCCATTGCAGCTGCTGTGGAAGCATCTCAACATGACATCACAGCGTCTACATTGGACCAATGAATCACTGGAATATGAAAACAGAGTTAAAGTGTTTATGGTGAATTTGTCCATTAGATGAATCTTTATTTGTATTTTTATTTGTATTTTTATTTGTATGATATTGTAGAGCTTGAGATTTTCATTAATGTTATCATGTCAGCAAGGTACAGGGCTTTGCAGGTCATGTGTCATGAGCAGATTCTCTCATCTGTACTCGTGCCAGACGTTCGAGTGAACATTGATTTCTGGGTCACGGAGGGAAGGAGGAGCAATTCTTGAACTTGTGATGAACTCATTTGATGCGCAGGGGCACTTCAAGTAATAACATGGGTTGTTTCACATGTCCCAAATAGCTTCAAATATGCACTGACCTGTAAAATAGGAAAAAGGCATAACTGTGTTAATTTTGATAGAAACGTAACTACGTTTTGAGAGCATTTATTGACATAAGATCATTATAAATTTATTTAGAAGTCCAAATTTTCTGTACTACTCTCCTCCCTTCATAGACATAACAATATATCTATGATGTCTATATCAGGTGGCCTGCCTGTGGCATATTTAATTAAACCACTGTGGGACAGCTCTGGAACTTTTATTATTGTCATTTAAAGTGCAACTCCGTGGTTAAACACTGGATGCGTTTTAATTAAATGGCAGTCAGGAACTCATCACACTAATGTTTCTGCAATCTTTTTTTGTTGCAGTCAAGGTGATGAACAGCAGAAATAAAGAAAGATTAGGCTGGCGGCTCCTTCCTGTTTTATTAAGGAGTAGTCAAGGGAACTTGAGTCGGTGTCCAGTTAATTCAAGCTTCACAGCAGTGAAGGTTTGCCGGTAATGCTCATTCAACCTTGCATCAGCAGCATTACAGCATTACAATAATTACTTTAGCTACTCGTCAAACATTTTTATCGCAACAGGAGACAAATTCATGATAGACACCCACATAGCAATTGATCATTTGTGTCGTCTACTTTCCACACCTTTTTTCTAGGAAACCTTTTTGTGATATCCACACGATAAATTAGCTTCCTATGCAGCATCAGAAAAAATCATGACAAAAAAAAGTGATCCTTACATTGACTGGTTGGCACACATCCAAGACAAGCTTAAAGGTGTATGTACTCATTTAAATTTCAAAATGTTTAAATGCTAGCCAGACTTGGGAAACACCATACATTTCCCTTAAGTTTCTTTTGAAAAACTCGACACGTAGAATTTTAGAAATTTTAATCAAACACTATACATGACTTACAAGAATGCAATACCTCAACTTTACTGAGGGCTGTGTTTTTAACACTTTTAAAGGGGACATATTTTACTCTTTTTTGGCTATTTAAAACTATTCCCTGGGGTCTTTACAAGACGTTTGTGAAGCCTATATCAAAAAAACAAAACAGCTTCTGTAGTGTGTGTTTCAGTCTCTCATTTTCACCATTGTAAAGAACAGGCTGTTTTGAGGGCGGAGGGGTATGTAAATGAGCACAACCAGAGCACGGAGTGAGATGGCCAATCGCCTGGTGGAGGCGGAGAGCAGAGCGCCCATGCTGCTCAAGGTAAACAAATAAGCTTGACGCTGTAATTTACCGTAACCATGGCGGCCGCTCCAGAACCAACACTGAGACCATACATGTTTGAGCCGGAGTCTGACCCAGAATGGGAAGAGGCAGCTGAGCGGTTCCACTTAGTTTCTCAATGATAACAATTTCGTGTAATATTGTACTTTCGTGTGTTGTGTTTGTGTATGTGGGTGTGTGAGCGATGCTCTCTGCTGTAGCCATCTGTTTATGGCTCCTGTCCATAAGCTTATTGAATACAACTTGCAGACAAGCTAGGATTGACAATTTTGTTGAGCTAGTTGAGCCAATATAATATTGGATACAACCTATTGGCATCCAAACAATTGTACTAATGGTGGCTAAAGTTTACCGAGCCAGACACTTTGACTTATAAAACAGACACTGGTCCCAACAAATAACTTTAAGATGAGTCCTGGCTCCAATAAATAACTTTAAAAGATGTGTCCTGACTCCAGCTTTAGTTTTCTTACTTCTTTCACACTCAACAAGCCCGTAGCTAGCCCCGCTAGCTCGTTAGCTAACTAGACTAACTTGCAAATAAAATCAAAACATGGTGACACTTACAGATTCCAAGTTTGCAGATGGGTCACGTACAGTATGAATTGCTCCATTTTTAAGCTTCAATTTAGATGCTAATCCTGCTGTGAACAGGCCCTCGTCCAACGTGAAGTGATTATCAGACACATACAAAAATAAGCTAACTGTAGCTGGGACGTTGCCGTTAAAAATGTAATTAATCCACTGGCATTTTTGCGTGTTGGGAGACAGGGATCTATGTTGCTGCCTGCATCCTACAACAGAACAACTAGAGTGTTGGGATCTTGCCTTAGACATGTTGTCATTGTAGTGCCACTGTTCGCAAAGTAATGGTGCATTCCATTGTATTCGGAAAAAACGACCTCCAACACGGAAAGGCACAATAGAATAGTCATTCAAGTCAGAATTCCCAGTTGGAAACTCAGGCAAGATCCAACTTTGTAGTTTACATTTGTAACGCAATTCGGTTGATTTGAGCATAACGTTACGAGATAGAAGTCTGTTGGTTGTCATATTGGCCCCCCTGTGAGACTCTCTAGTTTTCTGTCGTACTGGTGTCTGCTGGCGATTGTGACTTGAGGTACGTTTTCCCACTGTTTGTACACTAAGCACCTGAAGTGGTACTGCAACTGATCAATCTTATCTGCTGTAGTTCCTGTCTGCCCATGGGTGCTGTGGATTCTTACCACCCTGAGTCTGCTTAGCCAACACACATTTTGTCAAGGTACTGGTCACTGTAGTTAGGGGTAAGTAGTACAATAAATACCTGAGGTAATTGTTTATCGTGTCAGACCTGTTACTAATGTGTCTCTTGTATTGTAGGTCTCTATCAGCTGCTGTTTTGCCTTGATAGTTTTGCCTGTCCTGCCTGCTGCAATTGTTTGTTTGTGGACTAGGTGTTTGTATTTTAGATTGAACCAACTGGTTTTGTGCTTATTCTTATGTTTTGTTTTCATTGATGATGATGATGATTGATGTTTTTGGTTATTCACCTTTAGTGGAGCTCTGGCTGGCTTGTGGTGGAGGCTAGGCACTCTAGTGTGGTTCCCTTCACCGATTGTAGTGATAAGAGCACTGGGACACAGTATTGTACACCAGTTTGCAGTGGTTGCCTGTTTGCCATGAGTACACAAGTGGTGGGTAAATTGTGGCACTCCTGGAACACACCCTTACAGTAAACTGCCTCCCCGTTGCTGGCCTCTGCCCACCTTCCCCTTTCCTTTGGTAACGCCATAGTAGTTTTAAGTACTAGAAGTGTTTTATTAAAAGTATAACTAAATTATTGTAATAAATCTTTGCTATTTTTTCATTGAGATTTGGTTCATGTTCTCTGCATCTCTAACCAATTCTCTCCACAGGCACTTTCAGTCGTCAGTTATTCAATAAATTTGCATTTCTTTTGGAACCACGTCCCTGTCTTGCTTCAGTCACTGAACTTGTGTAGCCTGTGTATGCCCAAGGTTTTAGCCTAGGTTTCTCTAATACTTCCTGGGGTGAAATTCCCCAGGTGGCGCAGTCAGGTCATTTGTATTCTGTTTGCTTTCCCCTCCACCCTGCCACACTACCAAGAAGCCAACCATCACTCACAGCGCCAGCCTGAAGGCTTCTTCCTACACTACTGTGCCTCAAAATGAGTCGTGGGTTGAGCCAGGCCATCGAGCCACTACATTTGTCAGAATCACGTCAGCACTGCAAATGATTTGAATGTTTATGGAATGATAATGCTTGCGATTAACAAAAGCAAACTCATTCTCATTTGGTGCTTTTGTCGCAACATGTGTGCAGTCAATTACTCCGATTACATTTGGAAAACCGAACATTGCTGCAAATTGCATTTTGATGTTTGCCTGCTCACCCACAGTATAAGGAAACCTTATATAATGAGAGGTCATTTCAATAAGGCAATCCTAGGCGGCTGGCGTTCGCACTGGGACGTCCCAGTTGCCAGAAAGCCCAGAGTGGTCATTAACTGGACCTGCACAGGGATGGACCTGTTCCACGGGGTGGATCGTTCCAAAGCTGGGCCCACTTAAGCACAGATTTCAGATTTCTCGCCAATCAGTGAGATTGGCACAAGAAAGCCCACTGACTGACAGCTTTGAGAGAGGTTGTCAACCCAGAGCTGCATCTCAGTCCTTTGGTTGGGATATTTATATTGCTGCTGTTCAATTTTGTGAGCATGTTCTTGATGAATGAGAGAGAACCATATTCTCCAGATATGACATCACAATTATTTTTTTCCAGCCCTGGCCAGTCCCTCTTAGCTTTGCCCACTTGTGGCTGTAAGTGTCATAAGTGGCCATACCAGGGGGGACAAAGTGATCCTCCTTGGAAGCTTTGGCTGGGTCAGGACATTCACTCCTCCTGCCTCTGCTGCTGTTCAGGGGAACATGCTCCACAAAGCCACAGGCACAATTACTTTGCCAAAATCTTGTTTGTTAGGCTAACCATTCATTTGTAATGGATATATTGTTTTTCCTGATCATCAAATCAAATCACATTTTATTTGTATAGCCTTTAATCACCGTTACAGTCTCAAAGGGCTACACAGTGCCCAAAGTGTGAAAACAATAAATGCTCCATTGCTGTGTAGAAAGGAAGTGTGGAAGAATTTATGTATGTTGTCATTCTATGTATCCTTAGGATAGATTTTAGTGTTGGTATAACATGATGAACTGTTAAGTGCCTTGTGTGACCTAGGTCAGAAGTTCATATATGAATGCTGCATTATCTTGTGAGATGTTCCTATATGAATATATGGATTGTGTCAGTGGCGGCTGGTGCATTTTTCTCCAGGGGGGGCTACACCAAAAATCAAGCAAACATCAGTGTATTTAAATAAATGAAAATGCCTTTATTTGCTGTGCTGAATGAACATTTGTTATAATTAAATGTGATTAGTTAAGGTATGTTAAGGTACTTCAATTAGTGCAAATTCTTTATAATAAATATTTTTTATACTATTTGTTACGGTGAAAGAGTAAGCGAAAAGTGCCTTGATAAATGTGAACGAAATCTGACAACACAAAACCCTGAGACAATGGCAGAAAATTATGAACACAGTAAGAAATACAAAATAGAAAATAAAATTTAGGAAAAAATAAAATAAACATGGTATTACATTTGAAATACCCAGTGCCATCAAAAAAACTAAGTGAACTGGCTCAAAGCCATATGACTGCCACCTTGTGGCTTAAAATGTATTTTTTGTACATGAATTTTGCTCTTCTCTCCTTGAGAGATTCAAATTTCTTAAAGTCGGGGATTTCTTTGACAAGTTTCTTCTCCATAGAGAGCATGACCAATGCATTGAGACGATCCTGTAACATTGTGTTTCTGAGGAAGGTCTTGATTCTCTTCAGTATTGAGAAGCACCTCTCAGCTTCAGCTGTAGTCATAGGAGTTGTGATGAGGATCTTCAGCAGACCCACAGTCTCTGAGAAGGTGTCCTGAAGATTAT
>CABFOQ010026997.1:0-10697 GCA_900660455.1 Gephyroberyx darwinii | reverse complement strand
ACCACTCTTCTCAGTTGGACAACATCAAGAGCGAGAGGTGGGGGGGTAATATTTTGGTGACTGGACGTTGCCCCCTCCTGAAACTGACAGCCTTAATTTCTAGCTGGTTGGACATACTCTGATCTTAAGCCCCCACATCACCATGACAACAGCAGCTCACAGCTACCCACATCCTAGTGGATTGGATGATGTGAATGTCTGTCACATCCAAATGTCCCACCCCTCCTCCAGCAGTAAAAGAGGGACAGATGTCACCCACCACATCAGCAGTATCTATGAGCTGAGAGGACCAGAAAAAAACGGTGAAAGGTGCCTTTCTTTTATACCGTGGTCACTTTAAATGGTATAGTTTTCTATATGCAATATTATATTTGATATGTTTTGAAGTTAAAATGCCCTGCCTATCCCGTGACATCACACCCAATGCCTTAAAAGTGTACAAAAAGGACCAATAAATGATTGCAATCTAAATTTACACTCAGTACTGTACTGTACCTTTGTAAAATGTAGTCTTGAACCTCTCATCTGTAAGCTTGAGTGAAATCCCTGTTTTTACCTCATGTGTACATTGCCTCCCCCCCCTTTTCCACCCAAGTCTCATTTTAGAAACTAACGACTAGCTTTATCTCTTCCTCTTGTTGCCTGGCAACAGCATATCCTGATGGGCATTCCCATCTCCCACAATGCAGTGCTGTAAATCTTTGTAAATGTGTGTTGATTATTATGTAGAGAAAAAGGAATGGGTTACGATATGCACCGACAAAAATCCTGTGTTAATGAATTCAATCAGTAATAAAAGTTCCTACAGAAATAACTACTTTTTCCAAAACTAATCAGTCACAGTCAGAATGTGCTTTCTATGCCACTGTCAACATTTTACTAAGATAATAATGACTGATTTTTTTCATTAACAGAAGCTATTTATTGTTCTTTATATGAATCATCTGTAAAGAAAGAGAGTTTTTCTTTTTTTCCTGGCTGTTCAGGTCGACCCGAACCAATAAAGAGGAACCTTTTGTAAAATCCAATGTTCTTCTGTATCATGTGGGGAATGAAAAAAAAACAGTCTCTTAAGTAAAGCTCAACAGCTTTGGCTCCCTATCATTTCATTTCTCCAATCCTGAATCTTTGGCAGTATCAGTTCAATTATCTATTGCTGCGTGTAATAAAATCTCCTGCTCCCAAAGCTGCGGATGCTCAGCTTTTGTCAAATATTCTTGCACTACAAAAGCCAAAAATCCCTGTATGTGAGAATAAAATTGTACATATGTATGCACACACTCTCACAAACATACACCTTTCTTGCAAAGAAAAAACGACCACACTCATTGCACATTTCTGCTTTTAAAAATGTATCTTTTTTTTTTTCCTCAATTGTTTCATGAAACAACATACATGGGCACATGATGAGTTGGACAAAGTGACGGTGACAGTCAAGACACACAGCAACATACACACAGGTTGGAAAGTTGATGGACAATAGTGTTGCTAGTCTTCCCTACTACTGGGAATGTAGCTACATGATACAGCCTCTTTGGAAAGTGATATAATTCAATTTAGAATGAAGTTTAACATTTCCCATGAGTATGCTTGTGAGAAACAGAGTGCTGCATATCGTTCTTAACTAGAGGTCTGTTAGGGCTTGTAAAACTACAGAGATGGTAACAGATGGTAAAGCTTTAAGACTCCATATAACTCCAGACAGCAAAATGATAGCGTAAAAAGAGAACACATGTAAACTCAAGTATACTGTACCATATAACCTGGCGGAAGACGATTTCTAACTCCTGATTCTGTTTCTGATGGTTTCCATGGGCTCTGAATGTGTTTTGATTTTATCCTTAAATGGGATTGTGAGGGCTTAGTGGTCATGCATAGTGTGCTGCATTACAGTACAAGTGGTGAATGGGCTCAATTCTAGTTTCTATTTTGTTAAACAAGTGCCTGGTGATGCAGACAGATGGCTAGAACAGCTACTTTGGAATACAAAATGAGATGAGATGGTTTAAAATGGTTGCATTTACAACGAAGACTGGAGTTTAAATGACACTCGATAATGAACTTCAGCAACATAATTACAAAAACCAATATGCTTTCACACGTAAAAGCAGTTCTTTCTCATAAATAATTTGTCTTTTACTGAACACATTATTCCACGTTGAAAGCTTATAGAGTTTAGAAAAATATCCCTTTGGCAGTTTTGTTGCTCTATAACCGTTGACCATAACAAATCAGTGGCGAGCCATGCTTATGCCTTTTTCAAATCTTATAAAAAAGTATAAAAAGCCACTATATATAAATATAAATATGTACAAAACAGACACTCCATCAAAGAGGGTATGAATGCAGGTTGTTGATGTTTCTACAGTACAAAAAGACGAAAACTTTCCAAGGGATATTCTCTTACAAATCAAATCCAAAATACATATTACACCTCAAGCAGAAAGACAGAATATCACAGATACATGGGAACTGCACTAAGAATGTCATTTTGTATGAAAAAAAAAACAAAGATGTGAGTGGTAGAAGCAAAGTGCTACAATAATTGTGTGGATTCTCGACGGAAAGTGAAAAAGCAGAAGAGGAAGATGGAGAATCTTGTAATCTTCACTTAGTTGGTCAAAAATGTACAAAATGTCAGGCAACCATGAACAGTGAAAAGAGGTGGCAAGATGAAAATGGAACACATGATATGGCAGTGGTTTGGCGTTCATAGACAAATAAACTGATGCAATAAAAATCTGCTGCAGGTGTGTCTGTGTAGGCCTCGGTCCCAGCGGGGCCCTAGCTCTAGATATAAAGGGTTTTGCTAAGGAATTACAGCTGTAGGGGTAGATCTATAGTATTCAACAATGAATGGTGCTCCAGTATTTCATCATGTGGACTGACTTAAGAACTTTGGGTTTTGATTTTTGGCTTCTGTCTTCTCCTTAGTCTTTTTGCTTCATTCCCCTCTCCCCCTTTACTCCATCCCTCCAACCGTCTACCAGGGGCCCTTCATAGGCGGGCCCTTGGGGCTGTACTCGACTGGATGGCTCATACAATCTCCAGGAGTACACCGGCCGTCATTCCCCTTTGGACCAGGCTGTCCAGGGGCGCCTGAGACCCCAGGAACGCCCTGTTGGCCAACGGGCCCTGGGGGTCCCATCTTACCATAGCCTGGGGACCCTGGGACACCTGGTGGAGGAGAGGGAAGAGGACAAATTAAAGATATAGCCATAGCAACATTTTTTTTTGAGTGCTATATAAGAGCTCTACCTTCAGGGGAAATTGTTTAAAAATGTCTGTTGCTCTCTTCTCAGCCTTCAAAAAATGATGATCATGATTGTTGTAAGAGAGACATGACTTACTATTGAATTATACATATCTCTATGTATATTTTAGCTCATCTACTCTTCAACTTTCTAGAGTCACTGCGGTATTGATGCAGTATAGGTACAAGTCTGGGGATTTCTATGATGGTTACTACTGTATCAGTTATCACATAAAGATCAGTTTCATTGATCCACAGCCTTGCAGAGTGGGTGTTACCTGGTGCTCCTGGAGGGCCTGAGTCTCCCATTTCTCCAATTCCCTTATCTCCTTTCTCTCCCTGGGGTCCTCGTGGTCCTGAAGACAGGAATATAATAACACATTTTAACCACTTTTTAGCTCAACGTCTGTTAATGACGCCTGTGTACTCTTAGAGAACAATTGACAAACTCTAGTAACAAGGACCAACGTGTTTTGGCTGCAATAGATTACTGATATCACTGAGACTGGAAGATTTGGCTCACCGGGGGGTCCTTGGCCTCCTGGCCGGCCCTCTCTGCCGATCTGTCCCGGCAGACCGGGTGCACCTGGGTTCCCTGGTCTACCTTGAGTTCCGTCCTTCCCTGGGGGCCCAGGCCGACCAGGGGATGCCGCCATCTCTATCGGCATCTGCATGCGGGACATGTAGTAGGCCATTCTCTCTGGGGAGGGAACATTTACAATAGCACCAATCAGTGCACAGAGGAAACAGTAACACAAACAGTCAATGAGTCAATTTGAAGATGACAACAAGCCCTCACCATCGAAGATCTTTATGACCTGCTGGCGGATGAAGCTCTTGATTTCATCATAATTCACTACAGCCTATGGAGGGAGAGAAGAAGAAAAAAAAACACACAGGGGAAACATTAATCAACGTACAGTAGATAATTAGAAAATTCATTATTTACAAGTGCAGATGGAGGTAGTGATTGCCTCTGGACACCATGTATCATCACTTCTCACTACAAGGCCACATAATACATGATGTGCTCTACAAGCTAAAAATGAACGGTGGCTCTACTGTGCTGAAAGTATAACGGTATCTCACATCACGTCCAGGTGACCCTGCAGGTCCTGGGGCCCCGTCGGAACCAGGTGAGCCTGGGTTTCCCCTCTCCCCTCTGGGCCCGGATGGGCCAATCATGGGCTGTGCGTCCTTGGAGTGGTAGCCTCCACCACCCGGGAGACCCGGCCTGCCTCTCTCCCCCGGAGGTCCCCTCTGACCTGCGGCTCCTGCTTCACCCTGAGGGAGAGAGACAGAGGAGGTGGTAAGTGTTATATATAAGAGAAAGTACATGTTACTTGTACCTCATATCTGTATAGAGACTGGATACACAATGGAAAGAGTAGATCACATCACCCCAATTTTAGCATCCTTATGTTAGTTGGTTTCAAAATTTATTTTACTAATAATACTGTTGTCTAGATGAAAAGCGAGATGTGATCAGCAATCAGGGCTCCCAGACTTTGGAACAGCCTGCCTGAGGAACTGAGGGTGGCTAAATGTGTATCATCTCTTAAATTACTGCTTAAAACTCAATTTTATAGACTTGCTTTTATGTAATGACCTGTTATTAATTGCATTTAACCTCCCTTTTATGGTTTATTTTTATGTTCTTGCCTCGGTGTAATATTCCTTACCTTGCTTTCATTGCTTTTGCTGATGATTTTTATCTTTTTAACTCATTATCTTGTTGTAACTGTGCTGTATGAATAAAAATAATCCTGAACCCTGTTTCAGAAAGAAAGGGGGGCCCTTTAAACCAGCCTCAGGCTACATCTGTATCACTTCCCACACAGCAGCATCCTCCATTCACTCTGTGTACACACGCTCAGAAAACGGCCCCGCTGCATTAGCGACAGTGATTTATCGAGGACAAAGCAGCCCATAATGGACGTCTAATGTTTACACGTCACCAACGGACACCGGCTCTCGAAATAGAGAGGAGGGAGAAGAATAGAGGAGTCCGTTCTTGTCTCTCTCCTCTGTTCTCCTCTTCTGTGTAGCTAAAGCCCTGACAATGCCGTCCTGTCAGCGTGACAAATAGCCTCATCTAGCATCTCTCCTCATGCTTAATAGCATTATCCCAGGGCCAGAGAATAACTCTATCACTGTATCCACCTACTGTAGGCTCGTGTCTGGCGAGAGATGCTCGGCTAGGAGGCAGCCGGCTGCCAGTTTGGAGAGGGGTGATGTGAGGTGAGGCGGAAGGAGGGAGCCAAAGGGAGGGTCGGAGGGTTAGTGAACTGATGACTGTGTTAAGTGAGTGTGCTGAGTGGGCAGAAACGGAGAGAGCGAGCGTGTTCAGCACCATAGTGTGTCAGCCCAGGAGTCCCTGAGCTGAAGTAGACAGTAAAAGGGTGCAGCGCACTATAAGATGATCTGCCGGGGTAATGGATGGGCGAGCTGTGAAAACACACACACACATCACGCTCTCACCTTTTGACCCGGCTGCCCGTTCTCCCCTGGTACACCCGCCGCTCCCTGTCAAAACAAAGTGAAAGACTCAGCAAAGGGACAAACTAATTTAGAAACACATCACTTAATGTATTTCTCCTCCATTATCCTTTAATGGGGACAAACGGCACGCCCGGTTATTACTCACATCTTTACCAGCGGCACCGTCGCTGCCTGGCTCGCCCTAAAAGACACAAGGAAGAGTGGGAGGATGGTTGGGAGGTTGAGAGATATTTTGTCTGGCAAGCAGTATGGAGAAAAGTTAATTAAATTTACTTCCTTTGGGTATCAGATTCTGAAGCAGGCACAATTGCATTGTGTGGCGATGATGGGTACTGACCATAGGCCCTGGGTGTCCGGGTGGTCCCGGGGATCCTCCCATCCCTGGGAGACCCCTCTCTCCAGCCTGGCCCTTATCTCCCTTAATACCCTAGAGATGGGGACAGAAAAGATGGAGCGTTCAAATTCACTACTATTGTTTGCTATTTCGGCTGCATGACAGTGTTGCTACTGTGTATATGTTTGCTTGTTGTAATCATTTTGTGTAATTATCTGTTTTTATCATCTTCAGTGCTCATTATTTATCTTATTATTTTCATCTATAGTCTATTTTCTGCTGCTGCAATGACCTCATTTCCCCACGGGGAGCATTAAAGATTTAGTTAATCTAATCTAATCAGCTAATCCATGTTCATTGCAAAAAAATGATTTGGACGCATTTCAGAACATATTTCTCACCAGTCCCGCTGGGCCAGCAGGTCCCGGGGGTCCGGCTGGTCCTGTAGGTCCCTGTTACGGAAAGACCAAGAAAACACACACCCGTTATTACAGCCTTACATATAAACACACCACGATATTGACAGACAGTGAGGAACATATAGTACAAAGACCTCGGTTCGAAAGGCCATGAACTCACAATGTGGCCGGAGGGTCCGGGTCGTCCCAGAGCTCCTGGTGTGCCGGGGTCGCCCTGGAAAGGTCACAGATCAGATCAACCATAGAGCTCTCCAGGGTTACATCACCATAACATACAGCATACGGCTATCTACATAGATGATGGATGTGTGGTCTACTGTTTATCCAAAGCAATGATGTAGCAGATGTAGTCACCTCCGGGCCTGGTCTGCCTGCTGGTCCTGGTGGACCCGAAGGTCCTACCTCACCCTGAGGGGGGTGAAAGAAGAAGTGAGCAGAGAATGATTTCCCTTATTTCTAGTAGAAACTCAAGGATAAGCACAACAAAATAAGAGTAATATAGAAATACAACCCACGTGTTGCATTCTGTTTTCATTCGTATTAATTTGATGCAGCACTGTGGCATAACATAACAGACAAGCCTGACAGACGGATAAGCAGACAAACAAACGCTGAAGCAGCGAGTTCTTGGCTAACCTTCTGTCCGGGGAAGCCAACGTGGCCAGTCTTCCCTTTGAATCCCTGGGGAGAGACATCAAAGAGAATCAGATCGGTACTGTATCAACATGCACAAAGTACAGACTGCCAAAGAACAGGCACACATGTCTTTGAAATCTCAAACACCTGCTCTTGGGGAGACCACACACTGAGGCGCACAGCGACACAGACATAGAGAGAGAGAGAGAGATCAATTCCTTTCTTTCTTGAAGCAGACTAGAGTGTGTGAACATCACTAAGTCTGTGCAATGTCGGTATGTGAGGCAGGCAGGATGAAGATCTTAGAAAAGCCACAGGCTGAATTCCCACCTCTTCAAGAAACACTACCCTGACCCTTCCTCTTAGCACTTTGTCTTCACTTATTTGTCTTAGCTCTTGTTTATTTGCTTCACTTATTTGTCTCATTTGTTTATTTAAAAGTAGGTAGCTAACTTATTGCACTTTTACCTCAGCACTGGTTCTGCTCTTAGATGCTTGTTTAGGAAGGAAATGCACTGATGATTTCTAGTGACTAGTAGTTCTCTTGCCTACCTATGTTGAATGCACTTATTGTAAGTCACTTTGGATAAAAGCGTCTGCTAAATGCCTGTAATGTAATGTAATATAATGTAATGTAAAAATGGATGGGGAGCTAGGAACTGAGTTGGAGCCACAAAGAGGAGTTTCAAATGGGGTGCCAGTGACATCAACACAGCTTACAAGGCACAATGCGGTATGCTATGCTATAATATGGGTGAGGTTAGCCGAATATGCTAACTTCAATATGATGCCGTTGAAACCACATGAAGCTCAAGTTGAAACTTGAAACTTGAAACTTTCCTCCACCTTCACATGAGTGCAGAACTCAACATGCCCATCACATTCAGCACAAACAATTTACCCACATTTGTCAGCGCTCTCCGTAAACGGGTTTTAGGGAGGCTTCCGCTGGAATAGATTCAGTCATGCAAGCTTCTTTGCATAATGGTTCGCTGTTTGTGGAACTGTGTGTCTCATTCCTCATAGCAATGCAATTCAAAGTGTGCCAATCAGATTATATCCCCCGAAAACAAACGGAGTGAAAAATAACGGCGGCGGCGACGCTGTAAACGTTGGAAGGAGCGAAGCATTACAGCGGCTTCTTTAGCTTAATTTCTGAATGATTTGGCAGATTTGATGATTTTAAAATCTAAGCGTAAAAAAAAATACCCCAGAGACAGTTTTCAAAACCTGATAATGCATTAAAATCTCATTTTGTTATGTGGGTGCTTCAATAAACCATGTGTGTAACTGAGCACACACGCTGTCAAACTGGATATGAGCTTGACCGTACCAGAACGTGTGACGGATACAATTAAAGAATACTGATTTGACAGAGAAATACATTCATTCCTACATTTTCATTTGTATAGACAGTATAGCTTGCTTAATAAATAAAGACGGATGTGTTACATAGATGGGATTTCTTCTTGCAAATGCCAAGCTCTTATATCATGCTCTTAAGCTCTGGTGCTGATAAATACAAACACTTTGGATA
This sequence comes from Gephyroberyx darwinii, assembly GCA_900660455.1. Classification (NCBI taxonomy): domain Eukaryota; kingdom Metazoa; phylum Chordata; class Actinopteri; order Trachichthyiformes; family Trachichthyidae; genus Gephyroberyx; species Gephyroberyx darwinii. The sequence goes on along the minus strand of CABFOQ010026997.1, from coordinate 2,016 downwards.
GTAGGGACCAAATTGGGTGACGTAGAGGTTCAAAGGTGACACTCACTGGGATTCCTCTTGGTCCTGCTTGCCCTGGAGGGCCCAACTCTCCCTGACAGAAAGAGAAAAGACAGACACACAGGCAATGTCACAAGTCAACCATCAACTGTCTACAATTAACTATACCACTACAGTCTTTGTATGGTCATTCTGTATATGCATGTGTGTGTAAGCATGTGGTGCACGTGTGAATCAACTCTTACCCGCAACCCTGGTTTCCCATCCTTTCCATCCATTCCTTCAATGCCAGGAGGCCCCTGTCATTGCAAACACATACAGAGAAGTCTGGTCAGGATTCTCATAAATGTTTGTGCATGTGTTCACACATCTGGAATAGGACAAAGTCAAACAGACCAAATAGATGCACATACCATCAGTCCTGGGGGGCCGGGGGAGCCTGGTGGTCCAGTTGGTCCCTGAGAGCCCTGGGCCCCATCATTGCCCTGAGAGAAAAGTAAGGCATAAACACACTGATATTTGATTTCCATGACTACAACAAATGACAAGAACAAATGTATCAAAATATAATCAGAAACAGCTCAAAGTGTGATTATTTGGTGTCACCTTTTCAGCTTTGGGCCCAGGGGGCCCTTCCCTTCCGGCTTTGCCAGGGAGACCTGGTGGACCCTGAAAATAGACACAATAATACACAGAGCTAAGTTAACTTTTTTTTAAAGAATTTAAAAATTTAAAAATTTAAATATTAGGAGCTAAGTGATTACACACCGGTTGTCCTGGGAAACCTGGTTGTCCTTGGAAACCCTTGAAAGAAAAAAAAGGAGAAATTGATGGTGGCTGAGTGTGTTTTGTATGATGGTAAAAAAGATTTTGTCCAATATTAGTGTGCCATGTTAGGTTTTAGATTATTTTTTTGTCATTTTTGCCTTTTGTGGACAGTTCAGTGTGTGTGTGTGTGTGTGTGTGTGTAGGGTGTGTGTGCTACAAAAATGTCTCGGCACACATGCTACATGGCACATGCCCCAACCTCCTGAGCCACCAGGAAGCCTGTGCATCCCATGTCCTTACCTGACCCCCTTTGGGTCCAGTAGGTCCTGCTGGTCCCGTGTCTCCTTTAACTCCCTGCAGACAAAAAAATAGCTGAACTGTCAAGTAACAGCAAAGTCACTTAACACCTATGAACCGATACATCTAGAAGTCAGGTTATGGTCTGAGAATAAAAATGATGATGAAACACTGACCGCTGCGCCAGCCTGTCCTTGGTACCCTGGGTTACCGGGAGGACCCTGCAGCAGGGAGGGAAAGGTTAGCCAAGAAATACGCTACTGGGAGCAGATGCTCTGTGCATCTTCGTCAGCATACTAGTCCTAATGGTCTTGCTGCAGTGACTTACTGATTCTCCCTTCTGACCGCTGTTTCCAGGGCTCCCACGCTCGCCCTTCAGTCCCTGGCAAAGTCAATCCACATATCAATATAAATATCTATCCATCCATCAATCCATTAAAGCTGTCAGATTGTTGTCAATTCTTTTATAATGAGGCACTGAGGTTAACTTACATGCATCCCAGGCGGTCCCATGGACCCTGGATACCCAGATGTACCCGGAGGCCCCTGGGGTGAGGAACATGCAATCAATCAAACAGGGAAACTAATTATTAAACCTCATGTTATATTTCTAGGAAAATAGATTGACTGGTACATACCTGTTCACCCTTCATTCCTGGGAGTCCAGGTGATCCTCGCTCGCCCTGCTGACCCTGAGAGTGAGGGGAGTGAGGGATGATTAGAAGAAAAAGAACAAGACAGGGGAGAATAAAGGCTCCCCTGGCAAAAATGAACCGATACTCCTCTTGAACCGTACGGACAAGAAGAGTCAATACCAAACGGAAGAAGCTGCTAATTGGCCTTCACAGGCTTCTGTGGCCCTCTACACTACGCCTCTATCGGGCTTCAGGTTGGTGATTTACGTCCATGACTGTGAAATCCGGAAGATGAGTGCTGCCTAGTCGGTCCAGCTCT
>CABFOQ010026989.1:0-13270 GCA_900660455.1 Gephyroberyx darwinii | reverse complement strand
TGGAAATCCAATTTGATTTGAAACATTGATATTTAGGTGGACAAAATGATGCAATGCTTCCAGCAAGGTTGTCTGCGTGGGTGAAGGAAAGAGGTAAATAGTAAACATATTAAAGTAATAATATAACATGGGAATACACTGGAATATAATCTGGCAAGAGCTTTCATGTGATTGTTAAAGGGGAAAGTAAAAGGGCGTATATGGAATACATTGAAAAGCAAGCCAGAAAATACTATGGCTGAGTGAACATCCGCATTGTTGCCCTTTTTTTTTTTCTCTACAAAGCTGTAACTATTTCTCTTTGCATCTCTGGTGTCGAAACCCTTTCTAGGTAAGCTTTTTTTGCCTTTGGATACAGATGCGGTCAGTTTCGGAGGTACTGAGCAGCAAAGAAAAAACAAGAGCTTATGGTTCGCTTTTAATACAGATGATCCGACGAAGCTACCGCCACCGTTCACGTGTATTTACAGCACCCCGTCTAAGTGTTTGTGCATGCCTTCCTCGCTTGACAAAAAACAAACAAAAAAAAAAACACAGGGAGTAACAGGGAGTCGCCTCGAACATCTCCGGGAAATCAACATCCACGCCGTATGTTAGAATTCAAAGCTTAAATAGAGGCATACTTTCACCGGTGCATGCAGCCGTTTCCAGGTATTGCCCAAATTAACTCCGTCATGGGACCGATTTCATTATAAAAAAAAGGAGGGAGGGTTGAAGGAGTCTCTCTTTTGCGCATATCTTTTTAAATACGCCATCAGATCCTGGTTAAATCCGTAACATTTGTAACACAAAGACATAAGAAAACAATAAAGAGGGTATAGTGTCCGCTGCACCATCGAACAGCTTCCTCATGCAAAGCTCCAGCGTCTCTCAGCCCATCCGAGATTTCCAACTTTCCAAAATAACAGATTTACAAAAGCACAAGAAAATGAAGCCCCAAAAACCCCACCACAGGTCAGAAAGTCCAAAGCCAGCGCTCCCGCGACATAGAATGAAGTCTTTCGGCCCGACCCCCTGAACGGCTTCCCCCCGAAAGTCCTCCCTGTTAAAAAATCGGAGGCCTGAAAGAGGAGTGGCAGACTGGCGGTGTAGACGATGGGGAGGAGGAGGAGGGCGGAGGAGGCTAATGTTCGTGTTGGGGGGGGGTTCCTCTCAGGAGAAGCCCAGGGAGTTGGCTGAGCCACAGTGCTGCAGGCGGGGCGTGGTGTTCGTGGTATTGGTGGTGTTCATATGGGAGCTGGAGGCCTTCAGGGGCATGCTGCAGCCCTGGGCCTGGGGGAACCGCTGGTGGTACCGGTCCAAACGAAGGTACTTGACCGTCACCAGTTTACCTGCCAGAAAGAAAACCAGGAGCTTGTCATTGGCAAACTACTACCATGTTGTTGTTTTTTCCACACATACATTCTGCAAGAGCTGCTTAAAAAGGTAAAGCAGGGAAAAGTTGGCTGAGCGGAGAGGAAGTGGAACCACTGGCCCGTTCTGGGGGGGAATTTTCTATCTTTTGGGAGGATTTTGATAGCTGGATTTTCCTACAGCTCCGTTAAAGTACTAGTTTTCCGGCTGCTGCTGTCATGAGAAGATGCATGACTGCCAAGGTTCATGGCAGGCGCATCTGCATTCATACAGAGCTTGTGCGCATCAAGCCACAAGGCAATAGAATATATATCACAGAAGCAGCAGAAATGTAACAGCATTAAATGCAGGTTAAGATGAAGAAAATGACCACAGATTCTTACAAAGACGAAAGAAATCTTAAGTTACTTAAAACTAAGTATCACTAAATGCCAGAAACAGCTCGCTATAAGCTAGGCAAAACAGAAGCGCAATACTACGACAGGCTAACAACAACTGCAGGTAAAGTTGAATTCATTTAGGTCATTTCTTCATGTTTTATTTTGTAGTAATTTTCATAACAGCAGCTGGTACATGCATACATGCAGTGTACCATTTGATTTGGACATTTAGCAGAACTTGAGGTGGCAAAATCCCCAGTTAACGGTGCGATAAGTACAATTTTTCCTGTTGCGGACAGGGCTACGAATGTCGCACAACATTTCAGGTAAAAAGCCGCGTTATCAAGCCAAAAAAGGAAATGACAACGCAGTATTATTATTACAGTATTTTGCGTATTTTGTCTCTTCACTAGACATTTTGTTTCTGCTCTAATTAGCTAGTTTACTTGTGAAAACACAACTTTTGTCAATTTCAGGGCACCGTAAGCTGTGCCTTTCCATTTTGATGCAATTCCTTGGTCGCTGATAGAGGCTGATAAAAGTCAGATCCCTTTGGAGATACAGATATCAGACTGATCAAGAGGCCTGCTGCTGCTGTTGACGCCTTGTAATTACAAAAAGTGATCAAGTATCTTATTTACCATCAAACCACGAGCCATGAAGTGCCTTGAAGGCTTTCCCTGAGTGCTCTGCAGAGAGACACTTCACATAGACACAGCCCTGTGGAGAGAGCAGGGGAAACAATCAGTCCACCACTAGAACAAACAGCTTGGAGATGTGGCGTTGACATGTTCTTAAATTCAAAAGATATCGAGCGTTACTCAAAATCAAAGTCCGGTAACGATGCATACCTCACGTGAGTTCTTGTCAACAGCTATGTGGACGATACCGTCGTTGTCACTGCACTTCTCCAGGATGGCTTCATGGATGGCCAGATCCCAGTTCTCCCCGACCTCCCTACACACAAACACACACACACACACACGTCACTTAGATGCTTCGTGGCATACAATTGTGAAAAAGTTTGAACCTGCATTCCTGTACATGGCTCCTAAAATATGGCCTGATCTTCATCTAAGTCATAAAAATAGATGAACACAATGAGATTTAACAAATAACACACACACATTTTTGCTTCGACATGTCTCTATTGAACATATTGTTCTACCGTTAACAGCATGGATTGGAAAAAGTGTGTGAACCATGAGATTTAGTAGCTGGTGGAACCTCCTTTAACAACAGCAGGACACCAAACATTTCCTGTAGTTGCTGACCTCAGACCTGCAACATGATTAGGAGGTATTTTGGTCTGCTCCTCCTTACAGAACTGTTTCATTTCAGATTTTTGTGATGTCTCGCATCAGATCATGCCACAACATTTCAATAGGGTTAAGGTAAGGACTCTTGACTTGGCCTGTTTAGGCCATTCTGTTGTAGATTTGTGTTTGGGGTCCTTGCCATGCTGCATGACCCAACCCTGCCCTGAGGCAGCAAAGTAGCCCCAAACCATGATGCTCCCTCCACCATGCTTCATGGTTGGGATGAGGTTTTGCTGTTGGTATGCAGGGTTTTTCTCCTCCAAACACAACGTTGTGCCCTTTTGCCAAAAAGTTCAATTTTCGCTCCCAGTAGCTTTGTGGCAGGTGGTTTTTGGCAAACTTGAGACAGGCAGCAATGTTTTTTTGGTATCCTCCCATGAACACCATTCTTGTTTAGTGTTTATCTTATTGCGGATTCATGGACACAGATAAAGTTCAAGAGATGCCTGCAAATCCTTAGCTGAACCTTAGGGTTCTTTGTCTTTGGAAATGCTCTGTAGGCTTTTCCAGCCCTATGAGCCTCAACAACTCTTCTCCGGAGGTCCTCTGAAATTTCTTTTGACCAGGGCATATTCCACTTCAACAGATCTCTTCTTTTTGGAGAGCAGACTCTTTTTATGACCGGACACCTCTAAACCACACCTGGTTGTCATCTCGTTGATTGAATCACCTGACTTCAGAAGTCATTATCCTCGAAGTTCACATACTTTTTCCAGCTGTTAATGTTTGAACATTTTTTGTGCATTTGTCAAATCACATTGTGTTTATCTATTGTCATGACTTAGATGAAGATCAGACCATATTTTAGGAGCCATTTATGCCATTTACATTAGTGTATGACATTCGATAAATCTGTAAATCTGAGCTGTGAATGTTGTGTGTGTGTGTGATGTCTATGAGGATGAAGTGTAGTAATTTTGTGCAGATCTGAGAACAAGATAAAAAGAAGAAGACAACGGGAACTCACATGACTGGATCAAACATATTTCTGATCTTCAGACATGGTGTTAGGCTGTTGGGAGGCGAGTTCCTCCGGTCTAGAGGGAACGCTGAGAGAGGACAGACCAACATTAATGACTTGTCGATCATGTTAGAAGAAACAGTTTATACAAAGCTGGTTCAGTACAGTCTCGTGTATATCTCTTAACTGTGATGGAGAGTGAATTGGAGCGTGATCACACCTACGGTTGGTTTTCTTTTCTTAAGATTAGCTGATACAATTTTATGGCATTTGTGGCACCCCCTATTGGATGCCATTGGAAGGCTGTTGCAGACATCCTTAATGACCTCTGCTCAAGTTTGTTATGGTTGGAAAAAGTGGCTGATTTAGGCCACACCCACTGTCCAATTCATTGGTTGCTGGCGGGCCATATTATCTATCCAATCTTAGTGGAAAATAGTTTCAAAGTGTAGTTCAATCCCCTGGCTCAGTCAAAAATGTATCGGTGTTTTAGAAACAAATACTAATTAGCAAAATATTCATCGTGGTCATTCAATCAGCAATTCAAGTTTTGTGTCAAATGGACTTTTCAAAGTCTTGAATTTGGACCAATAAATATTGCGCTCCCATCAGGCCTTTGGGTTTGAACCACTAATCAAGGAAATGCAATTGACGGTTACGTGATATTTTAGTACGTTACCAACCAGGGCGGGAAAAATAAATTCAAAATGGCCATGTGAGTCCTACGAAGCCCCTGAAGCGTCAGTATCTCGTGCACTAGAAATATAGATATTTAGGTGTGCCACTGAGCTAGCATTGACAATACTATTGACTATTGTTGGTCATTGACAAACCTAAATCAAACAGACCGAGTCGGGGCTGTTTCAACCTTAAGATGATATTTAACCTTTAGGTGGCAGCATACTCATGAGATTGTTTCTAGTGCGCACAACAGTTTATTTACCACGTCACTTCAGGGGCTCGGTAGAGTCCAATGTTTGGCCATCTCCCAGTGTTTGATTTCACAACAAAGTGACTGGGAGAGTAAAGAAACCTTACCAGCCACAGTCTGAGTGGCCATGCTAAGCGTTACCTTTTCCCTGCCAGACTTTGGAGGGGACCAGGGAGATCTTGTCGCAGCTGAGGGAAGGCTGGATCCACCTCCAGACCAGGAAGTCCGCTCCGCCAATCCGCTGAGACTCCGTTCGGATCCTCGACTCGTTGGCTGAGAGGAAGGTAACGGCCCGCTCCCAAACCTTCTTCATTTTCTTTCTGTAAGACAACACAAACACAGAGACGTCTTCATCACCGCAACACATCTCCCTCTAAGTCTGTATGAGGCTAGATTGGGTCCCACCTGATCAATTAATGATAAGTTTATTAAATGATCATTTTAAAGTGATCTCTAGTTGATCAGCTGCCTTCATCTCTTCTATGGAGAAATGTTAGCAAACATAGCTTATAGCATATTACATAGAAGCACAGCAGATACAATGTGATTCAGTTTTAAATGAGTATGTGTTGTTATACATTACTATATTGCAGCAGTCCAAACTAATAGATGTAAAAGAATTCAAAAATAGGTTCTCCTGTTGTACAACATCATGTAAACACATCAGTAAAGGGTTATGGGAGATAAAATGTGAAGATTTACAGTTAAGGTTAAATATTCTCAACAATAAAACATTTAATTCCTTTTATTAACTCGTTCGTAGAAAATTTACCACACCGTGATATAGTTTGCTTTGTATTTTGTAATTTGATAGTGCATAGCTATAGAGGGGTAATGTGTCTCATCCTGACTGACTGACCTGGATTGACTCTTTTTGGCTAAGCTGCCACGGGCTGGTCAACTAAAGAAAATGTACATGCCAGGAATACATTTTATTGACCGATTCACATATTTTTCATAGAAATATGTCACCCCGCCCATTTAAAGTGCTATTTTTTGTATAGAATCAGGTACTGTGTGGTTAGTATAAAACGTGCTCACTCACTTACAGTGCAACAGAACTCAATATAACCAAAACAGTCAAATGTCTCACAAAGTTACCAGGCAGTGGGCGGGTTATTCATTTTTCCGGCCAAGACAAATTTTACTGACATCTGGCGCTTTTGTAAGTTTTGAAATAAGACCCTCCCTCATTCAACAACAGGGTTTGCTGTGGTACTGACCGGTCCTGAGGCTGGACCAAGGAGTCTCGGACGTGGGGGATGGGCAGGTAGGGCTGCAGGTCCTGGTTCTCCTGGCAGGCCTCGTTGTGGCTCCTCAACACATCTGAAGCAACGACACAACGAGTGAGGAAAGACACGTTTGAGAATTTTAAAGCAGAGGTGCAGCACAAAGAAACCTTAACTTTAAATTAAGACCTCCAATTTATTTTTGGAACTTGAGTTTAAGAGTCTCTGGATAGCCGGAGATGAAGAACAATGCCCTCCATTCATCTCCATAGCTCCAAAAAAAAGGTAGTAGTCCAGCTGGTGGTGTATGAAATAATAATTGCAGTGCTGCCTGGTGTTATCTGATTAAAGACAATATAACAGGAACGAACGGAAAGCGTGACAAGGTAAAAACATGAGGCGCCGTACCAATGATCCTCTCCACCATGTCGTACATCTGCCTGGTCTCCTCCTCCTCCCTCCTCCAGCGGTACTTCATGTAGTACACCAGACCCCACACACAGCCGACCACTGGACAGGGACACAAACAGCACTCGTAAGTTAGATGACAACAAAATACAGCAATAATGTGAGGCGCCCGTGCTCCCTGGAGGGAAACTGCCTGTAATAATAATGGTACCGCTATTGCTAATAATAATAATAAGATCCTCTAGTGGCCATTTAACACAGACGTTTTCTTCATTATTCCCCTATTCCTCTCATAGTTATAAAAAATAACAAAAAAAGACAATATATAAAGTTTCCACCCATTTCATATTATTGGTACATTTTGTAAAAATTCTGCATTGCTCTATTAAGGCACACTGCTGTTATTTTGTACATCCCAATAATATAGAGGCAAAAAATATACTCCACTTTAACAGACTCTGTTGGTAAATGTTATGGGGTTTTTATATGACGGGACACGTCTAACACACACCTGACTGTCATCTTGTTGACTGGATCACCTGACTTCAACTACCCGCTTTCATAGAAGTCATTATCCGAGAGGTTCACAGACTTTTTCCATCTTAGACTGTTAATGTTTGAACAATATGTTCAATAAAAACAGGTAAAAGTACAGCTTGTGTGTTATTTGTTAAAACACATTGTGTTTATCTACAGTTATGACTCAGACCATATTTTAGGAGCCATTTATGCAGGTCATTCAAAAGGGTTCACAAACGGTTTGCAACTGTACATCACTCCTCTATAGCTGTACACTATCAAACTACATCACTCCTCTACAGCTGTACACTATCAAACTACATCACTCCTCTACAGCTGTACACTATCAAACTACATCACTCCTCTACAGCTGTACACTATCAAACTACATCACTCCTCTATAGCTGTACACTATCAAACTACATCACTCCTCTATGTACATTATCAATGTCAAATGTGTATCTAAACCGTCCTGGCCAAGATTATTGGCACCTTTTCATTTTATGCAGAAAATGTACAATATCTTATAATTCTGGTCTTCACACCCACACATCCATCGATTTACACCAGCACATGATCAAACAACAATGAAATAATGGGCCATGGCTATGATTATTGGCACCCAGAACAATTCAAATCAATTTTGTTGGAGGAAATAGATTCTCATTTGCAGTGTGATTCAAATCATCTGACAGGTTGCCCAACGTGGTATAAACGAACCAATCATCCATTTTAAAGTAATCACAGTTCGCAATGTTATTAAGAAGTTTGCTGCTCATGGAATTGTTCAGAATCTCCCAGGGTGTGGTGGTAGGAGGAAAACTGATCTCGGATGGTTGAAAGGTTGGTGCGAGCCACTGAAAAAACACCTTGCATGACATCCAAAGATCGCATGTCTGACCTGGAGAGGTCTGGGGAAATAGTCTCAGCCATCGGAGGCCACAGAAGACCCCACTGCTGAAAGAGATACACAAGAAGGCCCGATTGATCTTTGCCAAGCTGGACAAACCTAAATTCTGAGGAAAGTGTTCAGTAGACTGATGAAACCAAACTTAGAGCTGCATTGCCAGACAACAAAATCAAGCTTTTAAACAAAACAGCACCCTACCTACACTCAAATACAGTGGAGTTTCCATAAGGCCGCGGGGCTGCTTTGCTGCCTCGGGTACATCTTGAACGTATTCAGAAAGCAGAAGTTTACCGAGGCATTTTGGAGCAAAATGTGCTCCTCTGTGTCAGAAAACTGGGTGTGAATAGGAGGTCGTGGGTCCTGTAGCGGTAAAATTCTGCAAAACACACATCCAAAAGCACCCAGGAACGGTTCAAGAGAAAACATTGGACTGCTCTGGAGTGGCCAGAGATGAGTCCTGATCCCAATCCCATTGAGCACCAATGGAGAGACCTGAACCGTTGGTCAAAGGAGCGCTGAAGAGCTGGAGTGCGTTCCAACTGAAGAGAGAGAGAAACTGCCAGCAGAAAGTTCCAGGAAGCTGATCCATGGTTACAAGAAATGTTTGGAAGCAGTCGTCGTTGCCAAAGGCTGTGCAACTAAGTATTAGAAAAGTGTGGCAATAATCCTGGCCCCTGTCACTTTTACATCTATTACAGCAATAGATGTTTTTTTGTATTTGTATCTTTTTGTTTGATCATGTGCTGTTAAATTAAACAGTTGTGAAGACCAAAAGTTGTTTCAATTTCCAAATATTTCAGAACATATTGAAGATAAAGTTTCATCTTATCTTATTTCTCTACAAGCATTTTGTGTAGCACAAACCACACATGCTCTCCAATTTAGCTGTGGCTGTTAAATCTGTCTACTGCCACTTGGCCAGGTAGGCAACCATTTCTATTCTAGAGGCAACAGATGGCTCATAAAACACTCAAAGCGGCTGGTGAGTTTTGGGCTGTACCAGCCACTGTGGCCTGGTGACAAGGAGGTCGGTTTCCTGGCTGCGTGAGCTCATTCCTGATGTCTGGTGTGTCTTGGTTGGAGTGTGTGGTAGCATCTGACCTGCTGCGATGAGGAAGACTCTGCTGATGACGGTGAGGACGGCTCGGCGGAAGCGGCATGCGAAGGACATCTTGGGATGAGTGGACTCCAGCCGCGAGATCTCGGACACGTCGGTCAGCGGATCGTCGGCGTTCAGCCCGATCAGCCTGGAGACACAGAGTAAATAAAGATAGAGGTCACACGCAAGGTGAAAAACAAGACGTGCCATTAGATGCAGTTACTAAACGTACCTTATCCCCACATCCTCGCCTGTTCGGATGATCCACTCCAGAGAACTGAGAATTAAGTCGTGATAGTCTTCATTCTGACCCTGAGATGAAGAGAGAGATTGGTACTGTGGGATTAACAACATATCACCCTCAAGTAAAATTCCACAACTTTTCCATGTCTTTCCATAAGTCAGACCGCTTCCAGGACCTAAAACTGTTTTTCCTTCCTGGTTTGTTAATGTTCAATCTGGTTTCCACTACAGTCGGGATAAAAACCCTCTACTGCAACGAATGTGTGAACCAAGTTGGAAAATGCATCCTGCTATATTCCTGTAATGCGGCCTATTTGTAAAATTCCCTGACTTCCCCAGAGGATTTCGCAAATCCACCCACCTGTCTGGATTACACATATCAAAAGTCCATGATATATCGTTCCAGGAATTTCATGACTAGTGGGAAGCCTGGAATATGTAGGAACTAGACTGTGTGTTGCACAAACGAGAGCGATGATGAAAACAGGAGCACGCAACGTTCATTCTTTTGAATGTACGAGTAATACATAACTAAAACGTGTATGTACCTCCAAATACTCCGAAATCTCTTTCATGGACAGACTTCTGTTTGGATGCTGCTGGTCTCCACAGTCATGCTGGCCTGGGATCACAAAAAACAAACTATCACATCTGACAAAAAAAACAGCCTTGTGTAGACTGGGAATGTGAATATGATGCACATTTGCACATGGTGTTTGTTGTAAAGTCACATAACTGTTTTCCTCACCACATCCTTCTTATTGTTACATACTGTATGTATACTGACGCCATTATAATGGTTTCCCTTATTGCATACCACATACATTGATCTTTATTATTTTTTGCCTAAAGTGCTACTGCCGCCCCTAGGGATCGTCAATATCTTACTCCTGCTACAGCTAGGACTCAACCATTCAAGTAGCCCGTCATCCATTGAATTAAGGGGGAAAGGGCTGCCTCTATTTGAAAGTAAAACATCGCAGCCAATATCAATGCTGTAAAGAGCCTGGACACCCACCGGCGATGTGGGCTAGGTGGTCGTGTAGGTTGAGCAGGAGCTTCAGGATCAGGTCCTTTTCCCTCTTGTCCTGGAGGAAGAAAAACATGAATTTTCATTTTGTGTACCGCCAACTTTTATCGAGTTAAATTTTAGGCTATTTAAGACCTTTTTAGTGCCATCTAAAATGAAATATAACACCAGTTTCACAGTTGAAAGGGTGAAATTTAAGCCTTTGAATGTGTTATTTAGCTGTGTTCAAAACTATTTAAGGCCTAGAGACAATTTAAGGCCTTTTCAGGACCTGCAGACACCATGTGTACACCGTCCTGCTTTGATGTTTTTAAATGCATGCCACTATCTTGCTCCATATATTAAACCAACACTGTGCTACACAACTTTGCTGCAGACAAAGCTATAGAGAGGTCGTAGGAAAATATCTACTTACGTAAGTTTCGTCGAACAAGCTGCCAAAAGGGTGGCTCTTAACTGCAAAAGAGAAGCAGATACAGAAGTCAGATCCAACACCATGTTCAGCAGAAATGCAGACAGTAAGCCTAACAAAAGCACAGATATAGAAAATGTTGGCCTTTGCCAGTGAAAACAGGGTCTTTCACAATAAGATGTGGTCTGTGGAGACTAGAGGAGGATTGTGGGATGTGACTGTAGTGCAGACTATCGCCTAACACTTGAGTCAGTGACTGAACATGGAGCTCAGCCCTCTGGATCCTGACCAACACCAGCCAGGCCACTTGGAGCGCTGCCACTGGACTATTATGGCCATAATTACAGTAATAAAGAAAAATCAACAGCAACAGAATCAATTGGGATGTGATTTATGTCACATGGAGTATGTTAGCCAGTCTAACTGTTACCAATACATTGTACTTGGTAGAGTGATGCTAGCAGTTTACACTAAAAAGACTGAAAGATTGGATGGATTCTCTTCCACTGTTGCATCAATCAATCAATCTGTGATGTTATATTATGATGAAGTGTTGTAATTTACTTTTTTGGCACGGCCACTTTCCCTCGACCTGCCTCGTCTACTTCTACTTCACTGATTTCCTACCGTTCCCAGAATGCCTTTCGACAACTCCCAGAGAAGGGCTGTGAACATGTCGCGTTCAGTTGTGGGTTGTACGTATAGGCCTCTCAAGCGTGATGGCGTTTTTCGACAGAATGTGGGATTCCTGATCCCGCCCCCTTTCAGTCTAATGTGAAAACTAATAGGGGTGTAAAATAATTGCCTTTAACTAAACCCAGCGCTAATATTAACTATTTTTGCTTTCAAGTTCTCCTCTATTGGGCATTTCTTTCTTCGTTGAGGTGGATTCTCATGGGTTTACTAACCCTGCAATAAAGAAAAACCCTAAACAAGTCACGAGCCATACTTAGCTCCAGCATTTGTCCCCTTGTGAATCGAGGATAATGCAACAAAAATACAGCCCCAAAATGACAACAACACTTGAGAGGACTATGGGTGAAGAGTTACAGCAATAGCGGAGCAAGACTTTTTCCAGTCAAGAGAAGGTGAGAGTCAAAACGCAACGTGTCTTGTGGCTGCATTGCATTCTGGTCTATCGGTGGCTACTGCTGATGGAGACGTCTCTGCCTCTTCTACGATGGATCTCTCCTTGTGTGTGATTGTTGAGCGTCTGTGCAAAGCGGCGGGTCTAGAAAGAAGCTGTTGTTCTTTGATCCTGAGGGGCTGACACCAAAACCTGGCATTTTCCGTTTAGATGCTGAACGACAAAGCCAAGTGCTCAGTCGCCCTAATTACAAAATTACGTACTTCCTCTGCTCTGGCGGCGGGCTGAGGTCCGGGTATTCTGACCTAAAGCCTTGCAAGGCCACATCAACTTACTGCAAAGAGTACGAGCAGTGTTTTTTACATGATTTTACATTTATTTGCAAGGTGCGTCCTCAGAAGATTTGTATCAGTGACCCAACACTTGCTTCAACATGTCAACTTAAATGAGAAGTTTGGACCTTGTGGGTGCCAGTTTGTCTCGGTTTATGGTACGCAACCAAGAAAGGGTGGCTTTAACAGGGCAGACAGAACAATCTGGGCTAAAACATCACCAAGAAAAAAAAGTCATCTCACATAGCTAGACTAGTTTAAATTCTCCTGAAGACCTTTAAAATGGCCAATAGTAAGAATAACATCTACGTTTTTTGAAACAAACAAGCTTAACAAATAATACTTACTGGCTACATCCACCTCCGTGGCTCCAGAGCCCCTCATCCTCAGGTACATGAGGCCCAGCAGCAGGAAGAAGAGGCAGGCGGCCGTCAGCAGGAACATGGACAGGTAGTGGGCGCTGAAGCCGCCGGAGGAGGACACCTCTTCCCTTTTGAACTGCTGGAGCAGCTCGTCCTCCGGGACAGACAGCTTCTGCTTCAGCGCCGCTTGGCTGTAGGCATGGTTGGGGGCTGTGTGGTTGGAGTGGTTGGCCCGGTAGCTTTGGGAGAGACTGCTGTAGTTGGAGAAGCGGGGTCTCAAACCGATGCTGAACCTACTAGTGCCGCTGCTGCTGGAGGAGGCTCCGTCCTCGTCGTCGACGTGGTTTTTGTTGCCAGACCCCCCCCTGTGGTCCCCGGCGAGGGACACGTAGATGGACCTCCTGGGAAAGCTACGGCTCAGCAGGCCGCCGGACAAGGTTGATTCTCCTCTCTTCCTCCCGTCCTCCACCCCCTCCCCCTTGTGTCCCACCATGTCTAGACTCCCAGGCGAGTCATCTGCTCTGGCTGCTTCTCCCGTCTCCGACCCCCGGCCGCCTCTGTGGGGAGGGGACGTGGTTTTCGGGTGGCTCCGTCTGGAGGCCAGCCGGTCCCGCTGTCGGTCAGAGAAAGCCAGGCCTCCGTCCTCCTCCTCGTCCTCGTCTGAGTAATCCCCGGCTAGCTTACTAGTGTTCAAG
>CABFOQ010026982.1:0-13686 GCA_900660455.1 Gephyroberyx darwinii | reverse complement strand
AACCATACTTGCCACATACTGTTTGTGCCTTTGCTAGTTGCTAGTTTAGACTTATAGTTAATTGTGTAGTAGTTGTTGATTAACTGAAGTATTATTGATTATTGATTGATATTACTTAGTTAAATAAACTCTGTTATACTTTTAAAGAGAAGTTGTCTGTGATTTCTTGTGCATTTGTGTTGTAATAACAGTTGGTTGTAAGGGCCAGTGTACGAACTCACCCTTCACTGGTCACTCATAAATGTACAGTGGTCCTTAAACTCTGTCATTTGGGAGTGAACAGTCATTTTGAGACTGAATTAAAGGTTTGGTTATTGGTCCCTGATTCCAGGGTGGTGCCCCGTTAATATTGACTCCCATCAATAAATTTATGAAAATTAATAATTTCACAATTATTAATTATTAATTGCTGATATCCAAACCTTCCCCTATCAAAGCCCAACAGCCCCAAGGCCGGTTGTCATTGACAGGGAATGTTTGTCAAATTTACTAAGTTTGCAGTGTGAGTGGAATACACTTTTTTCACTCTATTGCTAGTCAAAACAGGAATAGAAAAAGTGCCGGGCACTGACGCAGACAGTATTTGTTGGGAATGTCTTCCAGCTCTTGCCTCCAATTGGTTAGCAGAACACTTTATAATACTGGTGCACCAATATGCATTCAGTAATACTTAACTAATGCACAGATCATCATGAGTTAATGTATGGCTCATGAAGAAATAAGCCATGCATTAATATTTATCTTATTATTATTATTTATCTATCTAAAACTTCAACTTCGAGCGACCAGCAGATTGGCCAACATGGCGACAGTGATTCACTCGCTACAGAACGGCCACGAAGTTAGGCCACAAAGTTACGCCACAAAGTTACGCCACGAAGACGGCGATGTACAAGTTAGCACATTAATTTATGCCATGGGAAATGAGGCAGAAAATATTTTCAAGTCATTCACGTTTGATGATGACGATGAAAACCATTACCACACCGTGCTAGCAAAGTTTGATGAATACTTTGTGCCAAAGAAGAACGTCATTCATGAGAGAGCATGCTTCTACCAGCGAGCCCAGAAACCTGGTGAGAAGGCCGAGACATTCATAAGAGCTATATGAACTAAATCAAATCAAATCAAATCAAATTTATTTGTATAGCCCTTAATCACCGTTACAGTGCCCAACATGTGAAAACAATAAATGGTTAATACACGACATCCCCCAACCTTAGACCCTCACAGAGGACAAGGAAAAACTCCCACAAAACCTTTTAGGAAAAAATGGAAAAACCTTGGGAGGAGCTACTCAGAGAGGGATCCCCCTACCAGGATGGTTGGGTGTGCAATAGATGACGAGTTTGGGCAAGCAGCATATACACAATGCATAAAAGTTTATTATGGTCACATGTAGACAAACTCTTAGAGACAAAGCATATAGGATAGCAGACTAGCAGACAGAGCACAGTGATGGGCCTGATGGGACTAGTTGCTTTTAACATAAAGTTGGCTTTGAATTCTACTTCAGCAGTGTATCAAATTGCACAGAGCAAGTATTTGCTTGAATTAGATGTGGCTATTCAGATTTGTACTATTCGGTTTGCACTGAGGATTTTCTTTGCTAAAAGCATGGGTTCATTTAAACCCTTGGTTTCTTTGTCGTTCCCATCGCTTGGCCAAATTTCAGAATCAGTTTTATTGCCAAATAAGTTTTCCCATACAAGGAATTTGACTTGGTGTTTGGTGTATAACAATAAACAGCAAGAGAAGAATAAAAAAAAACAAGAATAAAAGCAAGTACTGTAAAAGGCAAAGGTCAAGAATACAATATAAAATAGAAAAATTCACACTAAAATATATGAAAAGATATAAGAAGTAAGAAAAATAAGAACAATAAAATAAAAAGAATATGTGCCATATATTTGTGCAAGGGTATGTGCAAAAGTTCACAATGGGCGGTTTAAAGAATATGTGCATTGTACAAAATATAGTACAAAATTTGTGCGTGAATGTAACGCATTGAGCCATAGACACCTCTCCGCCTTTCTGCTGAGGTATTGCCTTTAAATACAGTGCACTTTTAAAACTATCCTCTGCTTTTGCATTTTGGTGGTGGTGAGTAGCAACTGTTCATTGGTTTCTGCATCCAATTCCCCTGAATCCTTCCCTGTCACTTTATAGCCACATCAATCTATAGAAGCAGTCGGAGAAATGTCTTTAGGCCAGGTAACTTTGTGTCATTTGTGCAAAACACATTTATGGTCATGTAATTACAATGTGGCCATAAAAAAAAGTCAAAATAGCCGTCTTACTAAAATTAGAAATGAGTGGCTGGCTCAGAAATTGACTCTGTAAAATGCAGTTCTAAGGAAAGCTTGCTAGCTACCCTAGGCTAATGATGTTAGTACTGCTGTGTAAACATGATTCGGCAACATGAATCATGAACAATATTGCTAGGATCCAATCTTAGTCTATTGTTTCTTTCCAGTGTCACAACCTGTCAGCAGGTCAATATGTATGCAGTGCCTGTGTGCATGGTGATGAGTGGGTGCATGAGTGAGTGCATGTCTATAAAACACAAACAAATATGAATCAGTTGGCCATGGGAGAGAGAGAGCGAGGGGGAGGATCTTGAAGGTCTGTTATATCCTCCTGAGCCCAGCCTGCTCAGGTGTGTCAGCTCCACCCATCAACTTCCTGGAACTAAGGGAAAAACACGCCCAACAAGGACTGACAAGATAGGGCCAACCCTGAGGCCATCACACCAGGTTGACTCTGCAATGCTGTGTAAATGTTTGAAAGATAACTGCACAGCAAAGTGGATTGCAGCAAAACAACAGCCAAAGGCTGTTTACCAAGGACATAGGCTGCATTTATTTATTTCAGGGACAGTGGCAAGTATCTGTTCATACAAAACACAGTTTTTCATACCTGTTGAGAGGGAAGACTACGCATTCTAATTCTCAGGATCTCATTGTTTATATGCTTAGCATTTCTATTGTAATTACAATTTTGTTTGTGCAATAACATTTGTGTCATGTTTGCAATTTATAGGTCAATTGCTTTTATTATAGAGGCACTTCAACACGTAAAGAAAAGGAAATGGATCCCCAAAGGAAATGCTGAAAATTAGACACACCAAACAATAGCATGTTACTATTTACAAAAGTCAGCATTCATAAAAATGTATCCATCCCTCTGGTTTGCACATGCTGGTACATCCGACAGGCCCGACTCACCCAGACCCGACTTGTGCTTCTCCTTGTATTCAGGACATATCCTTAAAAAAAACGCCATTTCATTACAGTCATTTAGCAGACGCTTTTATCCAAAGCGTCTTACAAAGGTGATAGTTGACACTATGTGGGGGATTGAACCCACAACCCTGAGACTAAGAGTTTCATGCTCTACTGATTGAGCTGTCCGGGCCCAACATCCTACACTTAGTTAGCTTGCTAAAATGTGCTTTTTTAGAGTAGTAGGAGAAGTAGAGGGAGAGGTCAAAAGATTTCTAGATTCTGGAAGATTGCTGGATAGCTGTGTTTACAAGTGCAGGGCCTAAATTCTAGCTAGTGTTGGCTATGCTAGGTTAATCTTAAGAAGCTGGTAACCTGGAGGTGTTTTCTGCAGCTTTTAGCAACTAACCACATTCATCACATGGAGAAATGCGAATCAACGAGGCAAGAAGGGACCCCTAGAATTGGTTCAGGAAGACCAAAGAGAACCTTGCCTGGAATAGGGACACCCACTCCTGGAGCCAGGCCTGAGAGTGGTGCTCTGAGGTGAGCACCTGGTGGCTGGGTGACCCCCGTACAGGGGTGCGAAATTGCCGTTTATACCTCAAAATAGGTCATCCACGTGAATTGTGTAGATCTGCTGCTTAACGCCGGGTTCAGACCGGACACTGAAGCGCCATGAAGCGCAGCCAGGTTCCTTTCGGTGCCCAACCGATTTGACCGTTGAGACCGAAAATATAACCAAAATAAAACTAATTTCAAAATAAAACACCCTGATTGATGATGGCTTGAGAACCCAAAATGAATCACATTTATTTGTATAGCCCTTAATCACCTTTACAGTCTCTAAGGGCTTCACATTGCCCAACATGTGAAACAATAAATGGTTAGTACACGACATCCCCCAACCTTAGACCCTCACAGAGGACAAGGAAAAACTCCCAAAAAAACTTTTAGGAAAATGGAAGAAACCTTGGGAGGGGCTACTCAGAGAGGGATCCCCCTACCAGGACGGTTGGGCGTGGAATAGATGCCGAGTTTGGGCAAGCAGCGTATACAGAGTTCATAAAAGTTTATTATGGTGGGACATCCGGATCTGATGTGGGGCATCACAGCACACGGCAGCTCAGCCAGCTCAATGCCTTCTTAATTGCTCCTGTAGCTCTGTGTGCCTCCTTAAGGGTCAAAGGCTTTTGACACATATTTGATGTGCTAGACATATGTATGGAACTTGTATGCATACAGCAAGTCCAGTGTCTTGCTTTCCCTTGTCTTATACACATACTATATGACCTTGGTCAGGGTGGAGGAGACGGAAACATGATTGAAATCCTCAGAAATGATCACAAGGGCTCTCAGATGGTGTCTGTAATCCCGCGCCAGCAGAGCGGATGATGCCATGCACCGATACAGCATCAACTGAGAGCAGGATGTAAACAATTGCAACATAAAAACATGTTAGAGGACATTTGCAAATAGCAGATTACATCAAGACTCTTCTGAAACAGTAGATCTAATGGATTGATCCAACAAATTTTCCATAGATTCCCAACAGCAGGAACGGGCCATGCAGCGTGACATTGCGGGTGTAATCATACCATAGTGGTGAAGAGAGAGCTGAGCAACATAGGCTAAATGACTCCTAACGGGATTCTACTTTGACATTGTTTTTATTGTCAGTAACTAAGTGAAGCAACTGGAGAACTAGAGGATTTTTTATTTCATTTGTGACACCATACCACAAAGATAGAAAGGGAAATACAGACAGTATGGCATGAATTTAAAAGTAGGTGGTTCCCTGACCCAGTGCATCAGCCAGCTGGTTACCCAGAGGAGTTTAATTCTACAATCTGGGACAGATTTGGCCTGCACTAGCTAATTAATTGAAAGGATGACTGTTAGGACATAGAATCCTATTAGTCACTTTCTGAACATTTGGACACTGTTCTGTATAGGCCAAGCATGGTTTGATTTCTAATGAAGCCACCCTTAATGCATGCCCTTGTTGCAATTTAGTGCCATGTTTATAAAACTGTCCACCAAATGGCATCTAGTAACATTGACCAGTCAGTGACTGCTGGGCCTCATGGGCAATCATTGTGGCCCTTTTGTATTTGGATGAAGGAGTGTTAAGGGCCCTCTACTACACCTGACCTAACTTTAACTTAACTCTAACCTAACCTGAAATTATTATTAATTTACAATTTATTTTCTTGATAACTAACTTGCTGCTCAGTAGCCTAATGGTTGAGTACAATAGAATTGTGACTGAGTATTCAGGTCAGAGAAAGTTTTGCTTCTTGCCTATTTATTTACAAGTGATAACTTCAAAAATCAAACTGACTGGATTCATCCACTTTTTGTATCTGATTTGTGATACTAATAGTGATGCACTATTATTATATAGCTGGGGTCATTGGACAGACGCCAAAAGAGAGATGTAACATACTTTTGTTTGTGAAAGAAGCAAAAAACGGCAGACAGACGGCAGGAGTGGAGAGTCAACGGACCAGAATGCCACTTTGTTCACATCACAGCACAATAAAACGACCCGGTCTTGATGGCTGCTTTTCAGCACCATCTCTCCCGGCAGGCGCACCTCACCTCTGTCCCGGCAGGTCAGGCGCGGAGCACAAAGCTCACAGGCTTCCAGGATGCATACAAGCTCCAACCCCGACTGGACAGCTCTTCCAGGTTGCATCCTCTGGGAACAGGTTGGTCGCCACTGCTGGTCTCGATTGCTCTCCACTCCATCCAGCCAACAGTCGACACTGTCGAACTCTCATGCTCGTCCACACATGCACACAGGTTAAAATGAACTGGCTGCAATCGGCCTCAATTGGCCGCAGCCGGTGCTGCATACAGGGAGAGTCATTAATTAATGAATATAAATTTTAGTAGCCTAAGCTTGGAGTACTCTACTATTATAAATTATGAGGCTCATAGGTCTTGAATTTACCGGGATTGGTTGAGTTGCCCAGGGGTATGCTCCTGCAGAGGGAGTGCTTGGAGGTGGTGCTTGAGAAGGCTGTGAGTCACTGGATACTGTTGCAATGGAGCTATGATGAAAGTATGAAAGGAGCCACTGCAACGCCACCACATGGTTCACACTTGATGGTACTGTGTGTTTGGGCTCTACGAATGCCATTAACTCCCTAACGCCTCCTACAAAATTCAATGGCAGCATATGCTTTGTAATCGAAGCGATGCACTGTGTGACTTGCTCCTTTCTTGTGAGTGCGCATATGTGTTTAGCTGCAATTAAGTAGCTATGTGATACTTGATTGCTCTTGACCGATCAAGCTGAGGCACGCACACAAATTTCCCGAAGAAAATTCAACCATTTCTACGTCATTTAATCTATTCATTCAGTTTTTTTTTCCGGTCAGCACGCTGGACATGTGGTTAAGCTCTGATTCACCACTAGGCCGTCACCCCCCTGTAGCTCCAACTCCATCTCACTTGTCCAACGAAGACCGGAATGAGTCTAACGTTGTATAATACACTGCCTGTGATTGCCAGTTTGTCTCCTATCTAATTTGTGGTTTGCCATTTTAGTTAGTAAGTCAACCATTGATTGATTTGTCTAACTTGGATGTAGTTATCTTGTATAGTTGCACGCTGTCATTTTGAAATAAAAGGAATATGAGTTGGGATTCTCGAAGCAATCATATTGTTGGCTGGCACAGCACCATGGTTAAAGAGACGGTACTTTTTTACTGCAGCTCAGCAAGAGTTAGTAATTGGAGGCTCTGAGGAACAAATCTAAAATGTACGAAATGCAATACTGCCAAAGTGAGAGCAGTCGTGGCAGAATATTGCAGATAAATGAAATCCATAAGTAAGCTTTTTACATTTACATCTGTAACCCATATTGCATCATTGTTTAATCTTCATAGGTATTTAACTCTTCTCATTGTGGAAATTATTTAAAATGGCAGAATATTAATTTTACTTATTGCAATGAGCCCACAATCTAGCCATCTAGGTGTAGCCATATCTGGAAATGATGAGTGTAAGTTTAAAAAGGCATGGTCATAATCTATCTAACTGACCTTTGCAAGATTTACAGTTTTAGTCCAGAAGGGATTTGCAGCTTTTTATTATTCATTGTTAATGATTGATGATCATTATTAATTATGAATTATATTATTAATTATTAATGCCTGGTTGCTCTGGTGACAAGTTCTATGATTTTGCAGGTTTGGGCTTAAGGAGCTCTTGCTCTGCTAACAAGTTAAGCACTATATCAATAGTGGCCAGCCACACCATTCCAATCTACATCAGCAAATCTATGTAGTATGATTTGTATTGTATTGTATGTATTGAGCACCAACAGTAACTTTGTAGGATAATAATCAGTAATTTTTGTGTTTAAAAGGTGCAATGTGTGTATAAAGTAATATTGGCATAGACAGTGCTTACATACATAGTCAACAGTGAGAATTTAAGGTCACATGAATGTTTTCATCCTATAATAATAATTCAAACAATAAAACAGAGAAATAAACATATTGAAAAAGGCATTTTCATAAAAATTGTTTTGAGGGATTGAAAAGAAACTATTCTAGCCTCAGTTTTTCCAGGCAGAGTTCCAAAGACTAGGGGCCCTGATGGCAAAAGCCTGTAGTTTTTAGTTGGGGCTAAAAGTGCCCTGCCTGAAGATCTCAGGTTACGCGCCTACTGATAGGAGATTGAAACATCAGTCAAGTAGCTAGGGGCCTGAGCGTCTAGAGCCGAATCAATCCTTTCAATTAAAATAAATTCTAAAACTAAGCGACCCCAGTGAAGGGAGGCTAATAAATCAGGGTAATATGGTCCCATTTCTTTGAATTAGTTAAAAGCCTTGCTGCTGCATTTAGGGTAGGTGGGCTTTTTTGGCCAAGTGGAGAGAGTTACAATAGTCTAACGGAAATGAGGTAATAGCATGGATAACCTTTTTGATGTCAGCGAGGACAAGAAGGACTTTATTTTGGAAATATTTTTGAGATGGAGGAAGCAGGGCTGCACAACTTGGTCAAGCAGAGGTCAGGATCGAAAATAATTTCTAGGAGATGGGCTTGTCGTTGGCTGATAGGTATGAAGAGAAATATCCGGTTTGTTTTTGTTGAGCTGCAGAAGGTTCTGGGACAGCCAGCATTTAATATCTGTGAGAGGAGCCTTAAAGTGTTGTTAAGTTGCTAAAATCATTTTTATGGGGTACATACAGTTGGATATTATCTGCGTAACAGTGGGATAAAACATTGTTTTATTGTTTTAAATAATTTGACCAAGCAGAAGCATGTATATTGAGAATAGAATGGGACCAAGAATTGAACCCTAGGGACACCACATAAGGAGCTGAAGATGATGTGGTATTCCAAACAACCACTGAGAAGTTTCTGTTGGCAAGGTAGGAGTGAAATCAATTCAGAGCAGTGTCCTGGACGCCAACCCATTTTTCGTGCTGATTGATTTAGATGGAGTGATCGATTGTATCAAAAGCTAAAATAGACTAAGATAGAACAGTGTCCTGTGTCAGCTGCAAGTAAGGGTCTATAATTGCTGAGAACAAGAGGGTCCAAATTAGGTTTCTTCAACAGTGGCATGGTTGAAACAGGGGAAGGAGTCAGCCAGTGGCCAAGGAGCTATTTATAATGGAAAGAATAACTGGTCCAACTGTTCCCATTACCTCCTTCAACAGCCTAGTGGAAATGATTTCGGACAAGAAATAATGGAATTTCATGCGTTATAATTTCCACTAAGTTTCGAAAGCATTATGGCTTCTAGATGAGTCTGTTAGATTTTGATGGTAGACACTTATCGTGTGTGATACTGGTGATGTTAGAAATGAGCCTGTTGGTAGTATTATTCTTGCTAGCAAAAGGCAGCTATATTACCTGCTACTGTTTAGCGTTAGCATAAGCATTAGCTTGTACTAGATAGATTAGATAGATGGTTTATTGATCCTCAGGTGGAAATTCTGGGGTTGCAGCAGCATAACAGTAGCACAAGAAACAGAATGTACAAAATACAAAGGCCTAAATGCTAAATATTAAATACTACAGTACTACGTGACATAGAACCAGGATGTACAGCGGATGGATGGCATGTTTACATATATAAAAGTAATAAGACTGGGAAGAGCAGCTTGTGAATGAATATATACATATACAGAGTTAATGAATGGTAATAAATGAATGTGAACAGGAATGAGAGTGGCTCAAGTGTCTAAAATGCAGGGCAATGAATAAGTGTGAAAGGGAAGGAATGAAGTGCAGGGTGCTAATGATACTGTTAGCTAAGTCACTGCATATGGACTGTGTGTAGTATGGTAAATGGCTGCATTTATATAGCCCTTTACAATGTATGCCTCTCGTTCACCCATTCACACACTCACGGCAGCGAGCTACCATGCAAATTGCTGGCCAGACCATCGGGAGGAATTTGGGGTTCAGTGTCTTGCCCAAGGACACTTCGACAGGAGGAGCTGGGGCTCAAACCGCCAACCTTGTGATCCGTGGACAACCTGCTCTACCACTGAGCCACAACTGCCCCCATGGTATGGTTATGTTAGCTTATAAACAATAGGAATTATATTAGTTTGCTAGCAGTTGACTCTGTTTGTCGTATTGTTGGTAGCATGTTGCTGCATAAATAGTATGTAGCATATGCTTTTACCAATCCCGGGTTCGTATCCCGACCACACTATTGCCCATCAGCACATCAACATACACACACTCACACTCACTCACCCCTTTCCTGAACCTATCTTGTTAGGCATTGGTGGCATACAGGCATTAGATAGCAAGGGTAAAGTTGGGTACGGTGTTGTGGGCCCAACTCAACGAAGGTGAAGGAAGGTGCCCACTTGATAACCCCAATGACATACACTCTCTCACACACTCAACCCTGCAACTTGTAATATCCGGAGTAGGTGGGTTAGTGAATGGTACTGCCTGCGTGATGTGCCAGTAGATTTATAATGGCATAGCCTGATATCCTCTATGGCGAGCATCGGTAGGGTAGGACATCATTCTTTACATATGAATTGAACTGTGTGTGGCACAAGGGATTGGGATAATATCCTGTGTATTGTTAAAAAATAGGCACCCAAATAGTTTATCTTTTAAAGAACATTTATATATTTAATGGGGGCCAAAATAGTGCGTATTGATTATTTACAAGCCACTAATCATTTACTAATTACAGTATACATCAGTTGCAACTTAATAATAACCCAAAAATGTTTTACAAATAATTTATTAACCTTATTACCATTATTATTAAGTATTATAAACATCAATTGAAACTTCATAGTAAAACCCAAAAACTGTTTAATTTTATTGTTATAAAAATAATTTGTTAATCATTCTTAATTTATTTTTTATTAAATATGATTTATAATTTTATTAATTAAAATAATAATTGACTAATGTTTTTTATGACCAGTAGTTTTTATTTTTTCTTCCTTTTTGTCATCTGTTATGACAGAAAAACATAACAGATACACAAGACAGTGAATAAACAGAAAGGAATAAAAAAAACAAAAAAAACAAGTATAAGCAGACAACCAACATCACCAAGGACAATTTTAATTAATATATGTACTAATATAGACAAATGGAATGAAACAAAACAGTAATGAAAATCAAAAACAGGTGATGTTCTGGCAGACGATCAGGCAGATTACTGTCACATATCTAAAAAGTTATTGGGGTTTTGAGCCACTGTGCTGGCATAGGAGTCAGGGCCTCAAGGCCAGTGCATGTGAGCCATATATTCAGACCATTTTGCCCAATATCTCTCCACTTGGTTGGGAGCCTGAAAGCAAGATCTTTGTGTTCTGCCACTATACCAAGTTTAACCTTGTGTAGTCTAGATGGAGTCCAGTATACCCTATTTATAATCTTAAACTGGATGAGTCTCGTTCTAAGCTCTCTAGACATTTTCTTAGAGTTCTTCAAAATGTTAATCCACTCTCCATCTGTGAATGATAGATTAAGCTCTGCCTCCCAGACTTCAGATTTCAGATTGGAGACCTTACTGTGTCGCAGTTCTCTAACAGCAGGGAATAGTATGTTGAAGCCTCATGTCCCTTCCCAAATATATGAATTATATCTGACAGGGTTTCTGAGTTTGGAGGTGTGGATGAGGCAGAACCGAAGGTTTGAGTCAGATGGTGTCTAATTTGAAGATACCTCCAGAATTGCTGTTGAGGAAGACCAAACTGTTGCACCAGTGCAAATGATTTTATGCAAGTCTTCATACAAGTTTCCCAATACCAAAATACCTTTCTCCACCCACTGCTTCCAAAGGAATGTTTTTTTTGTCTATTTTTAACTTGGGGTTCAACCAGATACCTGCTGCCAAATTTAAGTGGGGATTAAGCAGATCCATTGCATATTCAGGAGGATAAGGTAGGTCTGAGCCTCTCTGGACAGAACCGCTGTGATAAAGTGGAGGGGAGGAAGAGCATCACAAAGTGTCCTTTCAATGCACGCTCAGGAGGTAGAGAGCAGTGGGCAAGGTGCCTCAAGCCAAAAGCGTGGTGGTATAGTAATAGATTGGGGATGCTTAGCCCAGCCTGGTCCACCGGTCTCTGTAGTTTTCAGTACTGTTTATTTGACTTTTTTAGGTTTGCTAAATTATTTGTAAGATACTTAAATGAATAGCTAGTGCTACTTATGGTCTTTCTGCTGCTGTTTTTAGGTTCCAGTAGCAACCATTCTCCAGGATGGGTGGCTGGCTATGATTTGGCCTGGCAGGGCAACCCCCTCGGCCCCAGTAACAGTAACCGTGGGCGCCGCCACAGCGCTGCGTCTGACAGTGGTGACACCGGCATAGGCACTTCTTGCTCCGACAGTGTCGAAGGTAAGATATATTCTATTATTTTCTGTCTCTCTTTCTTTCAAACTCACAGTAGATTCCTCTCACAAAAAACACTTGAACACAAATTATGTGTTTAGAGAATGAAGTCCCATGGATTCTAGCTACAAATATTTCTATGGTTACAGTTCTGCCACAGTGTAGCCCATGGATTCTAGCTACAAATGTTTCTATGGTTACCGTTCTATCTTGCTAATCAAAGAAACTACTTCTGTTTACATAATAATCTCACTTGGGGGAAGTGCACTTTTAAAGATCATTCAAGGGCATTTTTGCTGCCTTAGAAGAGACAGTGAAGAGACAAAGAGAAACAGGTTCATGAATGAACTTTAATCGTCAAATATACATACATGCAGTGAAATTCTTTTTCTGCACACCCCTGACTAGGTATACACACAACATATCACCCCGCACACATGCACATGCATTTTCATTTTCAGGGGGCAGAGCGCAGCCATTGAACTGGAGCAGTTTTTTGGGGGTTAAGTACCTTGCTCAAGAGCACTTTGGCAGTGTTGGTGGGCACCGTAATTGTGACACCAGTCATTTTTTCAGTCACCAGCTCACAGCTGGAATACACCCTCCTGGTGGCCAACCTGCCGCCCCAAAATATGGTAGAGAGAAATTATATTAGTTCCAGACTGGATTTGGACCAAGGAAATCACAGTTACGTGGTGAGCACCCAACGAAACCAACAGGACATTTCTCTATTTGAGACTTTGTTCCTGCTAATGTTATGCAATATCCTGCCAAATTTCTCTTTGGCTTTGTTGGTCGAAATGGTTTTGGATTATAATATCATACAATTTGATGAACATTTTCTGCTCCTCAGCCATGAACATCACAACTCTCTCTTTAAGTCTCTGTCTTTTCCATTATGAATCAGTCAATTAAGTTTTAAAGCTGTGACATAAAGTTGTGAACGTGCAATTATCTTGAATGTTCAAAAATTAGGCTTGAAGTAGCCTGATTATGTTAGCTGGAAGTTGGCATTGTGGGACCGCCTAATCTTGGATCGATTTGTTAGGTTAACTCAAGTCAGGCTTTTAAGCCTCACCTATCCTCGATTCCTTTGTGGAACGGCCCCTTGTGTTCTTGTTTGTGTCTTTGTGTCTTGTTTGTGAATGATATCAAACGTAGTCTGCCAGTCTGCCTGGCTGTCAGGGTTTGTCTGGTTTGGAGGTTAGGGCAGATAAGTGTACACACCCTTGGGTTAACTCAAGAGTCTGAGTTTAATAAGGCTGCTTCCCCTCACATTACCTCCGAAGCAAACTGGTGCCACATCGTAGTTAGCGCAACCCCCACTTCCTCTCCTTTATTGCACCTCACTTACAGTTCTGGCCAAGATTATTGCAAATTGAAAAGTCGCTATGGCCATGGTTATGGGCACCCTTTTCTAATACTTCATTGCACAGCCTTTGGCAAGGTTCCAAATGTTTCTTGTAACCATCTGCTTCCCGCACCTTTCTGCTTGCAGTTTCTCCCACTCTTCAATTGCAACCCGCTCCAGTTCCATAGGTTCATAATGGGATTAAGATCAGCAGGTCCATCAGCTGGTCCAATTGGTGCCCTAGGCAAGATTCCAGACTGGCTC
>CABFOQ010026972.1:0-26571 GCA_900660455.1 Gephyroberyx darwinii | reverse complement strand
GTGGGAGATCCGTCTTCAGGAGACTCTGGGGCCATACTACGTCATGCTGTATGCAGCATCACATGGTGTTTTGTATCTCACTGTCTTTGTCAGAAGAGACCTCATTTGGTTCTGCTCAGGTCAGTCGGTTACACATCTAGTCCAGGGTTATGTAGTGACACCCCCCCCAGATGTGTCTATGTCAGAATCAGATGACGATGCTGATTTATTGGCATAATAAGTTTACAAGGAATTTGAGTTGGTGGGTCGCTCACGTAGATCACATTAAACACAACACAAACATTTGAGATGACGTGACAAGCCTGTAACATTCGTTCTGTCGTCCTGCTCAGAGGTGGAGCATGCCACCGTCACAACCAGGATCATCTCTCAAATCAAGACCAAAGGGGCTGTGGGGATTGGCTTTACCTTCTTTGGCACTTCCTTCCTCTTCATCACGTCCCATTTTACCTGTGAGTAGGAGGGTCCTCTGTCCACAATGATGTCAGTGATAGATTTGTATGATAGATCTGATGAATCTAGATAGTGTCACGTGCATCAACCAGTGATTCTAAGGTTAATCTGTTCTTCCTCTAGCTGGAGATGCCAAAGTTTACGAAAGGATTCTAGATTACAACAAGATCATCGAAGCCCTAGCTCTTCCAAAAGGCCTTCCTGACACCAACCCATACCGCTCCACAGCCTGTAAGTCTCTAAGTCTGCTAGTTTGACAATCATCATCTTCAGCGCCCAGAGCTGAAATGTCATGTTGCAGAACCGAAACAGATTCAGTTCACTGCAAAACTGTCCATCTTAACAAGTCATTTAGTCTCATATTCAGTCTTAAAATATTGTTCTCACCTTTAAAACGTCTGCCAGTGGTGTGTCAATATCTTGAAACGAGGCATAATAAGGCAGATCAGTCCACTAGTATCAAGACATTCAAGAAAATTCTTCAGTCTAGTTGAAAGTGAAATTATCTCATGCCATTTTCTGACTTCAAGACTCAATACTAGATTAAATTTCTTCTTCAGATAGATATTTTTTGCAGTGTTGATGTTGGAACACACTGCATGCTTTGTTTCCTCTGTAATTGTTTTGTAGCAGTGGGAATTTTTCATTTGGTTTTCATTTCATGTTTTTCATTTATTTTTGTTTGTGTATATTGTTGTGATAAAACCACATTTTCTACACTGATCATCAAGGTGAAATTGAAAAAACAAAATATATTTTGTTAACTTCACACTTTGTATGGCAAAAACCATCTCCCAGTCTTTTAATATCAAACTCTGTTATTCACCGCCGCAGCCGACGTCACTACGAGATTTGACGAGGTCTTCTGGTTTGGAGACTTTAACTTTCGTCTGAGTAAGGACCGGCTTGGCGTGGAGACCATCATGAACCAGGCAGCAGATGATGACATGGGTCCTCTGCTGCACCATGACCAGCTCTCCAAGGAAATGAAGGACGGTATGCTTGAACGACACTGAGACAACATTTTCATATGAATTGGTTGAGCTGGGCTGATTTTTATCCTGCGTATGTGCTTTGTTTACCTCTAGGTTCAATCTTCAAAGGCTTCCAGGAGGCGCCCATTCACTTCCTCCCAACGTACAAGTTCGACATCGGCTGCGATATCTACGACACTACTTCCAAACAGAGAACGCCTTCATACACAGTAAGGCATCAGTCTTTTCCTGTATAATCTTTTGGATGGGAAGACCACATCTCTGGGACACCAAATACAATCTTTCATGTGTTTTGATCTTTACTAGCAAATGTCGTACAGGGGACGACATTTGGTACCTGATTTGAGAGTTTTTCCTAAGTCTTTTTTTGTTTTTTGTTTTGGTGTTTTGATACCTGAGCTGGTATTGGTTTCAAAGATTTTTGTACAACTATGAGACACTATTCCTTCACACATTTTACTCCCAGTATACTCTCTGTTTGTGTGTACAGGACAGGATCCTGTTCAGGAACAGGCAGGTCGACGACATCAAGGTGGTCAAGTACACCAGCTGCTCCAGCATCAAGACCTCAGACCACCGCCCCGTCATCGGCGTCTTCCAGGTCAAACTGAGGCCTGGCAGAGACAAGTGAGTCCCATTGCCTTCAGACAGATTCGGTTCACATTAGAGACAAGTAAGCTAGCTAAAGCAGAGATCCAACAGAAGCGTGTAGTGAAGAGGTGACGTATCACAATTCAAAATACTGTAATAATAATACTGCCGTGTGTGTGTGTGTGTGTGTGTCAGTATTCCCCTGGGTGCGGGTCAGTTTGACCGGAGCCTGTACCTGGAAGGCATCAGGAGGAGGATCACCAGAGAGCTGAAGAGGAGGGAAGCCATGAAGAACCAAAGCAGCACCATCTGCTCCATCTCCTAAACCTTGGCTGGACTCACCAGACCAGACCGGACCCCGGATCAGATCCGGGACCAAAAGGAAACCAGAGTTGTCTTGCCAGCACAGAACCCATTGCAGGTCACAGTGACTGAGCAGTGCATGCCCCCTATTGGGCACTGTTGGGAACTGTATGTGCATGTGTGTGTGTCCTGGTGAAATGGGGCAGAGCAGGTGGCTGCACTGGGACTTTGAGGTCAGACAGACAGAGGTCTGCAGACACAGCAGTCTGATGTGTATTTATACAGTCCCCTCAACAACAACTTGACTTGGGGGGGGGCGGTGCCATCATGTGACTTTTCCGTGATGCAATGTGAACTGACGAATCCTTCAAGGCTCGGTGTCATCGCATTCATTTTCTAATTCTTTTGTATGTATTAAACAAGCATGGTTGGTTATAGACCATAATGTTACGTTCTAATCTTTCCCCTAACGCTACATCAGTGTTCAAATGCCTTGTGAATTTATTTCCATCGAATAGTGTACCAAACAACGCAGTAAACGGTGCAGTTTTTAATGTCGTGGTACGTGTATGCCGACGGGTGGTTTTCACTTGCACTAAATTTGGCTCGTGACTGAATGTCTTGTAGGAGAGATGCGAGATAGCTGCAGACGGGAGCTATGACAACGTGTTACTGTACTGATTCCTTTCACACGCTGAGGTTCGACAGCAGAAACCTTCATGGGATCTTTTATACGATTTTCAAAAAAAACATTACATTTATAATGACGGTAATGTGATCGTGACTGATTTGATTATACTCTCGTGTCAAATTTCAGGGATATTAAATTGATTTGATAGGTTGTTGAACCCATTTTTACAAGAACTCACCTCCTACAACAATGGTATATTTTCTGACCTTGGATAATGCCAGATGATACTGTACAACACTTTACTGTCTCTTATTAGGTGATCGTGACAGACTGTACTTCAGCTCAATGCCTTATCTCTCATCACTTGAACAAATGCATTGCTATGTAACCTCATCACATGAATTGTCCATGTACTGTACTGTACTGTACTGTACTACCCTCATGAGCCCCAAGGACTTCAGTTGTTTCCTGCATGAAGAGCAGCAGCTCTGGTGTATCGGTGAATCACGAGGTGTCATTCATTCCTCTGCTCCTGGAAAGTGCCTGTGGGTCTTGCTTTGATTTCCTCAGGACCTCTTTATCTGCGTGATGTTGATTTTTTTTCTATAACACCTTCTCTGTGATGTAACATCCCATAATAAATGTTTTGAAATATCAGATGGAAAAAAAAAAAAAATCAAATGACTTTCTTTCTTTGGCTGAACTGTTCATCACAAAAAAAAGACCTTTTAAAATATATTCTTTTTATTTGTGGAAATAATTACATTTATTTACCCGCTGGCTTGTACAGGAGTGAGGGTTCACATTCAATATAATCACTTTAGTCAGAGGCCATTGAAATTATAGTGAAATACACCTCTGACTGCAGACCTCAAACATTTTTTCATGTCTCTTATCAGACAAATGGTAACCTCAGTAAATTTACTTGGAGCACTGAGGAAAAAAAAAATACACCTATGAAGCAGAGCAGATGTATCCCTTACTTTAGCCCCTTGACTTCTCTGGTACTTGACACAACCACACAGTAACACAAACATACAGAAACACAACAGATGGTGAGGTCTGAGGAGTCAAACGTCCTTACAGTACATCTGAGAGGAGGACAGGTAACAGAAATCACATCACTTAAGTCTTGATGAGTGAAGATTGGTCACACCAATCCAAAACACCCCCCGTAGTTCTTACAGTCAATTTACTGTGCTGTACGTAGTGTATCTGCTATGCCCGGGAAGGGAGCCTCTGAAGTGCTGTCGTTTGAAAAGCAAAGGTTTCAACAACGTTTTGAGCCATCCTCTGGAAAGAGACGAGGCTGTAGGTGAAGCTAAGAGACTTTTAGAGAGCTGAGGGAAGTGATGGCTCTGTAAATGTAGACACTGCTGGGATGTTGCCCCCCCCCCATCTCTCTCCTAACATAGTTACCTTTTAACAAGATTTCAGTTTGTTAACGAAGATCCTATAACTTACTCACATTCAATCGCACTTGAACAAAACTCACTTGGGGGGTTTTCTTGTGAAATTATATATTTTGGTTTTCGACTGTCCCTTTAAAAACGCGTGCAAACCATCCCAGCAGGTAATGAAGGAGGTCTTCCCGCCGGCAAAGAAGAAATACAGATACTCCGACCGTATATAGGCTAGTAAAGAGTAAAATGTAATTTTCTTTAAAAACACCACTCTCAACAAGTTCAGCTGAGATCCAGGACATAGTCCCCGCCCAGAGCTTGGCGGAGCTCTGTGTCGGGAGGGAACACTAGTGTAAGCTTCAGTCTTTTCCAGTCCATTTTATATACAGTGATGTCTGCCAGTGCTGACTGGTTAAATATGGAGAGGGGGAGGGAGGGGGTCTATCGGAAGAGGCGATACATGCGGGGCAGACGTCCATCCTTGCTGGACAGGGCTGCCTGGATGTGTTCGTACGAGGGCAGCTCTGTCAGGTCTCCCAGGGCCGCTACAGCAGGCTTACTGCGCAGCATCTTAGCCGTCACCCTCTTGATGTCGCTCGCTGTCACCTTACCTGGGAAACAGGAAACGAGGATGTAAGGATTTGCAGCTGAAATGATCTACTGTGAAGATGTTCTTAATAGCCACTTGCCCACAATCTAACAGTCATATAATCTGGTTTGGCAGCAAGATACGTCAAAAATACGGAAATGTTGAGGGACTATTGACAGACAAAAAACAAAAGAAGCAAGCACTGTCAAGCTAACTGGCTCTGCAGTGGAAAACATACTATTATATATTTGGCAATACCCCAAAAAAGCTAGCACAGAAAGAACAGGACCAAACCCAAGTTACTTTTACTGACATTTTGGTCTTTTTCCAGGAAGAGTTGAACTATGAAATAAAACTCTGCACTGCATATTGGCAAACACTCAATTTGTACCACTCAAGTTTTATTTTTAAACTTGTATTTTAATATACCCAATGTCTCACATTTTCTTCCCACTGCTGGAAACTGGCGGCATGCCTTACAGAAGAGGATGTTCTCCCCTCTGACCCCAACCAGTCCGTCTTCCACCCCTTACAATATTAGACATTTTATTTTGTCAATTGTCTCAGATTTTGACCCACGTGCCATACCAACTCACTCAACACACCAAAACTGAATTACAGTCCAGCACTCACTTATTAGCGTGCACAGTTCATGTGGCAGCTTTCTCTTTCCTGTGGAGAGAACCTGGCGGCCAACATCTTCAAAGATGACCGGCCGCGACTCCAGGTTCATCATCAACATGGACTTCAGCTGCGTCTTGGCCCTCTCCAACTCCATCTGGATATACAAAAAAATGAAAAATTTGCCACGTTGGCCAAGATCTGTTTCTGTATTCTGCAACAAGCAATAAGCCACTTCTATTGATCAATCCGTTACCTCTCCTGCTGTTCCAGCCATCTGAATGAACTCTCTGGTTATGATCTCCACCATTTCCCGCACCTGGAAAGGAAGTTATGTGGTGAGAAAGATCACATAAACCATAGCACTGCCCATTCACACAAGCATGCCACATGCAAGTGCCAGAACAAGCACCTGCCCAGGGCCACCCGCTACAATTTACTCCACCCATTAAAGGGATGGTAAACTCAAAATTGCACATTTCAGTTTTATAGATACTTGACATGCTTATAACCACTCGTACACAACGTTAGGGTTGTTTTGCCAAATGGTTATGTGAAAGTTACAAGAAAACAGAGCCGTGCAGTTCTGAGCCTGTACCAACCTGTCTGGGGTCTGCACTGGCATGGATACACAGCAAACCACTGTCCTCATAGCTATGGTGGTAGGCGGTGGCGTTGTACATCCAATGATGCCTAAAAGAGGCAGTCAGAAAAACTGATAAAAACTTACTGCTAGGTGTGTATACATGACAGCATGGTCAGGAACACCTCAAACACTGTGGCATTATGTATGATTTGCTCACCTGTTGAGTACGTTCAGGTACAGGCGGGTGAACATGCCTTTCCCAGGCCCTCCTGCGGAAAAGGACCCGCCTCCACCCATCATCATGTTGAGCACAGCAAATGGGATGAAGTCATCCTCCTGCAACGGGGAAACAAAGCGTCCCATTTGGTTTAGGAGCTTGCGGCTTACGCATTTCAATCCAGTGAATGGAGATTCTCCAAGGCAGCCAATTACTATGAACACCCACCAGGAAGGAGCAGCTCTCCAGGCCAATCATGATGTGTGTGAGCTCTGGGATGGCGGTGGGGCCCAGGCTCACGTCTGACATGTCCTTCTCCATCTAAAAGGATGAAACTAGATGTTTATTAGCCCTATCAGAAGCCTAACTAAGCAGAGCGTCCTTATGATAGATGTCCTTTCCCTTTTCGTTCTTCAGTTTCCCTCTGAGAACGTGGTGGAAATTGTGCAAAAAAAGACGTGGAAACGACAAAACCTGTAAATCACCTTTATGATGCCGCCGGTGTACTGTGCCACAGAGAGGTCGACGTTGGCAGGTGTGCTCGCTCCCCACACTGGTTTCGCATCCAGCAGGTACTTCCTGGCACACTCAACCAACTGCTCGTGCTCGATGCCCACTCCCGCCAGCACCATGCGCTCGGGGCAGTAGTAGCTGCGCAGGTAGTTGTGAAGGACGCTCTTGTCAATCTTGTCCACGTTGTCGACGGGACAAAAACGAGGCATTCCGACCGTGTTGCCCCGATACGCTGCCTAGAAACAAAACATGAAGTGTCACTAGGGCTGGGCGATATGGCCTAAAATTTATATCACGGTATATTTCGAATTTTGGACGGTAATGATATATATCACGGTATATAATTATTTTCATAATTTCAATAGAACATGCTTTAAAAGAGTACAATACTCTGGGATAGTAAGTATTGCCTGGAGTCAGGTTATTATTAATTAACTATTAGTTAGCTTATGTGTTATTCCTTTAGTATAATAGGACAAATTTCACATTAAAGTTGAATATTTTCAGAGCATTTTTATTGGTGTCTGTGGTCATACAAACTTGTTTTTCTTTTAATCTCAAAGACTCCAGCGACTCCCTCAAGAGTTCTTCATCTGCCTCTGTTGTAAATTGTTTTGGTTTAAAGTAACTAAATAATGTGTTTCATGTTACTTAGTTTGAATTAGTTTATAGAAGAAATGTTAAAACATACTATTTACATTATTTACAGTAAATATGTGAGAAATATGTTTTAACCTTTAATGATTCAGTATTACTATGGACAGTGTGGACAGGAAGTGCTTTTATTTTGAAGTGCAACTTCAAAATAAAAGCACCGTCCACAGTAACCTGTTCAGTGTTTTTTGTTGCTAGTTTTAGTGATGTTATGAATACGAGACATCGAATGCGATGGTCCGTTTTGTTTACTTTGTTCTTTGTAAAACTGCAGCATATTGGCAACTAAATGTTCAGTTTGAATGACACCTGTTTTGGTTGTTATTAGAAGCTTTACTACACTTTACTACAGCCTCGCTAGCAGCGCTCACACTACATGTCTCCATTTCTTCACTCATGTTATTTACAGGCATACGTAAAACACATGCATTTGTTGACACGTAAAGGGGAAGTACACCCACCTACGTATGTTTATTGGCCTAGGAATGCTGTCCATCAGGCAATGCTAAGGAATGATGCTGGCGCGCTCTATGTATTAGTCAAAATCCATTGTCTACCGGTACAAACGGTATAGCCAAATCCATACCGTGGCGCATATTTCTACTGGTGTACTGTTGATACCGTTTATACCGCCCACCCCTAAGTGTCACAATAAAATGCTCAAGAAAAACAAACAAACAGGAGGGACAGGAGGGGTGGGAGCTGTCCCAAAGACTTGTGTAGGAGAACAATGTTGTTGCAATTCCTACAAGTCGCAGATAGAGGTCGATGAAGATCATAGATTACTTAATGCCCCTTTAACACAGAGCCAGTGTCAGCGTGTCTGAAGCAATAGTGTGACTCACAGCATGAATCATCTCAGTGAGTAAGGGTTCAGGGTCTGGCCTCATGTTCAGGTCCTCTAGCTCAAAACGCACCGCCATTTTGGTCATCTCGATCTCTTCGTCTACACGTAAACACAGAGTGCACAAAGTCAGTGGTGGAGACAGAGACTCCAGTCTAATAAGGCAGTTGCTCAGTGTGTAACATGGACTGACCTAACAGGCGAGGCTGCAGCACGGCATCAGAGAGAAGGCTGACCACCGTATCCAGGCCCTTCACTTCAGCAGACACTGCATACATGGTGGTATCTCTGCAGAGGAATAGTTATGCGTTATACGAAAACAGCTTTATTACCCACAAACTCAAACAGTGGAAATCCCTATGTTGCACTTGGAACACAGTTTCATAATACTAAAAAAGGCAGGGCACTGAAAGGCAGCATACCTCGACGTTTGGCAGTCACATATCCCTCCATGTTTTTCGAGTGTGAGGAGAATTTCATCTTTACTCCCATACTGAGCTGTGGACTAAAGGTACAAATGACTGTTATCAACATCAGCACAATGTAGCCATGGGGACTGTTTCTTGGTACTGACAGTCACAGAGGAGAGTCATTGCTTCCTTTTCAATTATATAATTCTAACTACCCTCAATGTACACCCTGGGGTTGTCACAGTTGCTTTCTTGTCTTATTTCCCTGTTGTTACTTGTTACAACTCTCTGCCACTGGTACTAGTACAGGGTTAAAAAGCACAAGGTATTTTGTCTTTTTGCTCACTGGCGAACTCAGCACTGCAACAGGCTGTTTTCAACTGTGAGCACAAAACTGAAAACCCGGAGCGAGCACACTGTGCAGTACTAGATAGAAAATGCAGCCAGTGTAAACGCACAACACAGCGCTGAGTGAGTCATTATGTTTTCATGCACAAAATTCAAAGGCTATATTGTGTGTAACCTTCAATAAATCAGCGTAAAGCAATGGCTCCACTCTGTGTCTCCTGTCAATGTCTGGATGACTGGATGTTGCAAAGAAATGGATACTGTCACGTAACTGTGCACGAGGAAGTCTTCAACATTAACAAGGAGCATGCTAGCACGCTAATGCCTGTTGGTACTTACAGAAAAGGCAAGTTTCTCTAAGAAGTGTGCTATTCCACTTGGGTACTTTGCCTCATGCCTGGATCCAGAGTTTACTAAAACTAAAAGAGAAAAAGAAAACATTCACATATGATCTACTTTATCCAAACCCTAAAGACAACTGGAAACGAAAAGATCAGTGTTGCTGCAACAACTCACTTCCAACTGTGCAGAATTGACCAAACTTGTTTTGGGAAGCAATTTTAAGGCCATTTTCCAAAGTGGTTATCTTGGTCTCGTATTTCTCCTGGCCATCCACCGATGCAAACACTGGCTTGGGGATCCCAGGCAGGGGCGACGACAGGGAGATATTTGGGTATCCACTACCGCTGCTGTACTTTCTGTAAGCTGCGATGCCAAACCTTTCATAACAGGACAAGCAACGTTACATCATCTTCTACTGGCAGTAAGGTTAGGTACAAGATAAGATGCAGCCAAAATGCCAAATATAAATGATAACCAGGTCAACGCACAGGCGGCTTTCTACTATTTACATGTATTTTGCGAGGTTGAAGCTATCCTGCCTGCTGAAGCGCTTGGTTAACGGCTAACAGTTACCATCATGCTAACTGAGCAAGCTAATACTGGTGATGGCGTAATAGCAATGACGGTGAAGATGTCAGGGGGTAACTTGTTATGGTGGTAACAGTGTATGTAGCGATGTTTTCGGTATATAAGTAAGCATTGGCCTTGATTTAAGCGCATTTAGTTATCCGTTAATTACCTTTGAACACGATTCCAAGTTCTACACCTCGACATGTGGGTCGCCATCTTGGATCTTTTGTGACCACTGATCAACCCGGATGTAGATAAAAACGACCATGAAGCACTTCCGCCGCAGAAATATGAAATCATTTCACAGTTTTATGATAACTGAGGGAAACAATCTTATTGTTCTGCGTCTACTTCTCCAATAGAAAGCGGTTTAAGTTAAGCTAGTCCACTGGCAGAGGATAAGTAAGGCAGTGTTTTTGATTTGGCCCTTTTGGTCTCAGGGCTGGGAGTGGCCTTTTCAGGTTTGAAAAAATGTAAATAAAATTTAGGTCAAATAATCAATAATTCCTCGCTGAAATATTTCCTGGTTGAAAGTGTGTTATTCGTGTGATTTAATCAGTCATACTTGAGGCATCCACCAGCACTGCAGTTCTTTAAATTTGTATTTTGTTTTTAAATTTTGCACCCCTAGGGCAGAGAGTTTTGTGCCCTGAACAAAGACCCAGTTTGTGCAGACTCAATCTGCTGTATGACGCACTATTAGTCCATATTTCATTATATCAGCTTTGGATGAGAACATCTGCTAAATGCATACATTTTATTTCCATGTCGATACCAGTGCTGTTCTATAGACGGAGCATGGGCTGCACTTAGTGCCCCTGTCCTCCCAATAGGTGCTCTTAATTGTGGCAGACCCCTCGGTCCCTTGATAACATCCAATGGTGTCTCATTCATCTGATTCAGACACTACCCTCATAGGATTTAGCATTTCTATTGGCTGGAAGAGAGAATGAAGAGACCATACCTGCAGAATGAAACTTCTTGTACCCAATTTCTCAAGGAATAGCCCTTTTTTTTAAAAAAAAAAAACATTTTGGGGGGCTGTCCTTGCCTTGGTAAACGTTACAAAACAGAACAATTGATCTTTGAGAGTGGTCGACTAGCCAGGAGCTTCTAGCTACTCCATCACTATATTGACCTGGCCCACAAATAGGCCAGTTCCTGATTGACGTTACCATTTCCACCTGATTATAAAACATTCTGGAACAGCAGTAAGATTTAGTGGGACAGCTGTTGCAGAGGAGTTGACCAGCAGCAGCTTTGGAAAGCAGTATTTACTGAGTGAGTGGATGGCATCCAGTCATAAATCTCTATTTGCTACCATGGTCTCGAGGGATAAGAGCATATTCTTCATCCTGCAAGTCACTGCAGTGTTTTGGTTGATATCTCTGATTCCAAACTGCAGCTCGGCCTATGAGCTCCAGGATACGATACACACTCTGAAAGAAGAAAACCTCCACCTGCAGCACCGACTGGAGAATCTCACTCGGGCTCTGAGAGATTTGAAACATCTGCTCCTAGACCACTCCAGAGGTAAGAATGTCTTTGGATGGGAACAAGGCGGTTTTTGGTCAAATGGATGCTACATATCATGGAATTACATTGGAGTTATCTAGTTCTAGGATTATGAATGAGAAATTCTTCTGAAGGTTTGCTCTGAATGACTTTCTTTCATATCCTGTGGTTTCCGTTTCATGCAGTCTCTGGGGGAGAACGTGACAGCGAATACCTACACACCTTGAACGAATGGACACAGCACGGTAAGGTCATGCTTTCTAGTTTCTAAAATGACGTTTGACGTTAAGAAAATAGTTTTGTATGTCGATGTCTCTGTCCCTACAATGGTCTCGTGCTTTCCCAGGCATCAGTTCTGAGACTCGCCAAATGTTGGAGCAGACTTTCTGCTTGCCTGACCTCCATGGAGCTGCCCAGCCCATCTTCATCACCCCTGTCCTCCTCCTCCTCTCATCTCTCATCTGCTTGAGCCCCATGCTCCTGTAATAGCTGGGCTGCACAACTAGGCTAAAGCACTCACCTCTTCAGCTCATAGAAATCCCAGCTTGGTAATACTGGGTGTTTCAAAAGTAGGTATGCCATTATTATTATTATTATTATTATTATTATTATTATTATTATTATTATTATTATTAATAATAATAAAGCTGTATCATTTGTGCCATTTTTAACTTTTTAAGTCATTTTAACACAATATTTCAACATTCAATTGATCATATTTATATATATTATTATTATTTTTTAAACATTTACTAATTCTACAAATTATACTTCTAGAATACTATATATCAAAATATATACCTACTTTTGAAACAGACTGTATTTCAACCCTATCAACTAGTAGTGGATTAGTAAATATAAATGCTGCTGTTCCTGCTGTTACTGCTACCTTGGATAGTTAAGATGATATAATAGCAAATCATATTATAACCATTACAATCACATGTCAACAGTTCATCATGGATTTATTCAAACATCAAGTAAGAATAAAACATTTTAATATTCATATATCATTACGCTTTTGTGTGTGTGAATATTTAAGCTTTAAAGAAAATGCTGTTTTTGAATCGCAAGCAGAAATTCTTTGAGTCCCATTCTTGTCATATATTTCAATAAAAAACAACTCTGTAGACGTTTGTCCTCTTGTCAGTGTTTCAGTGAATACTGATTACCAATATTATGTTGATTATGCCGCGACGCTTCACGTTTGACTGACTCGGATGCCCTCAAAGTGGTTTGCAATAACCTCACCCACTGGCTGCTGCTATGTTTGACCAGAGGAGGGGGGGAAGATGGGTTGAGTGCAACCACTTTAAACCACCCACACCCTCTTACACAGAAAGGGACCAGCTCTCACCTCTCATATCACCGCTATCCCATTAGCCCTAGCTAAATATTTATACATTTAAGTATTCCCCATCATTTTGCAAAGGCAGCATCACAGTTGATTATTGCTAAACATTGATTATTGTTCAAAAATTAATCCAACAGTTAATCCAATTTTCTGACTTAAATGCAGTCGGTCGTGGAAGGTTTTTGCCAGTATCCAGATCAGAAGATCTTTTTACCCATTTTCTCCCCAGATCAATAAAGTTCATCCTATCTCATTTATTTAATTACTAAATTAATTATTATTATTTAATTGCATTTATTTTTTTTATTACTTTAATACCAATACTCAAATGCCAAAGAAACAGAATGCTGTGGTAGCTGTCACTGTATAGGTGTAAACTAACGACAGGATAATCAATATGTACTGAACAGCTCATTCAATATTGCACTGGGTTAAGTCAGTGTGTCTTCAATACTTAAAGTTAAAAAAAAGAGTTAAATTGTG
The DNA here is from genome assembly GCA_900660455.1 of Gephyroberyx darwinii. Lineage (NCBI taxonomy): Eukaryota > Metazoa > Chordata > Actinopteri > Trachichthyiformes > Trachichthyidae > Gephyroberyx > Gephyroberyx darwinii. The sequence continues at coordinate 13,149 of CABFOQ010026972.1, read as the reverse complement.
TTTTAGCTCTGTTACACCCATTGGGAGGGAGAAATGATATGCTACTCCTCCTTTGGTGGATTTGTGTGTTTGATGTTGTCCAGAACCAACAATGTTATATTTTGCCTACTAAATCAGTCTTTGTCTGCTTAATTAAAATGACCCTTTGTGCATAGATTATAAATCGGCCCATTTGTACTTTAATTTCCATTTGATTATGCTGAATGGATTGGGAAAATAAGTCAATTTACATTTGCAAAGACTTCCTCTGGCCAGGTAGACGTGGCAAGACTATGTACTGCTACCATGCCCTTGAATGTGTGAAACAGAAACCACAGCACGGACAGTTCTGTACTGGTAGGCATTCATCTCCTATAATGTGAAGACATGTTAACAAGCTGGCCATGTACCGGGTCTTGGGTCTTTTTTTTAAACAAGTGAAAAAATATGTCTCTGGGATGAGATAATTTCATTTATTTCCAATGCAAATCTAGTTAGTTGAAGAATTGGTTTTTGAATTATTGCTTTGCCAGAAAATTCTCAAAACAGATGCAAAGTGAAATTATCTCACCCCTCTGTCAGATTTTTCACAGATTTCTGACTTGTTATTTTTTTGCAGATCTGATATTTTTTATTACGCTACATTATTGAATGCTTAGTAAAGATAAAAGTCCTTAAATGATCTGGACAGGTTGATCCAATATTGGTGCAGCACTCGTCATTATCCCTCATTAACCCACATGTAAGGGGAAAGAGTTCAACACATTCGATTAGTGAAGCCGCTAAGGTATAGATTGCTGCCTGGTCACATGGCAGTGCTTAATTCACTAACAATCATTACTTAATGCAATGTAATGTGGGCTTACAACTTATGGTGTTTATATTGTGGTTAGAGAGACTGCCCCGTACCTAAAAGGTCACAGGTGTAATCCCTACAACAGCCATGTGTCCCTTCAAAATGTCCTTGAGCAAGGCAACTGAGCATAGTATCAAAATAAATACCAAGAATCACCATTAAACCATTCTCTCATTCCCTGCTTGCATGTATTTTCCACTGAAAAAAACTTAGACAGTTAGATAAGAAAAAATAAAACAAGACAAGATAAGATAAGATAAGATAAGATAAGATAAGATAAGATAAGATAGCACACAAAATGTGCAAGATGTACTATGTTGTTGGATAGTCACATAATTAGGTTTCCAACACAGATGTACAAATGTGCATTGCTAGCTATTCACTGAATGTGCATCGCTACTGTTCACATTACCAGAGTATAGATGGAAGAAACATACAGGAATATATCCAGAATGTGTTAACAAGTGTTAACAACACTTTTTTTTAATGATAATGAAAGAAAAACTATATTTACCACCAACGTATACAGTATATATATATACACTGGATATAAATTCCTTGAAAAGCTGTTTTATATAATTCTTGAGCTCATGCTTGCTTATTCGTTACAATATAGAAACATATTGCATTTGGATTATCTTGCTGTATTTTGAGGAGAGCGCTCTATGTCGTCGATCATTTTTGCTATTCTATTCACTGTGTCTAAATAATGTCTGCACACTTCACACTAATGGTTTTGTGCTTCATTACAGCCTCTGGATATGAGTGGGTATGCACACTGTGTGCGTGTGTGTGTGTGTGTGTGTGTGTGTGTGTGTGTGTGTGTGTTCTCACCCAGCTGAAAGCTAAGTATATTCATCGGGAGACCCGAGGTTCTGCAGAGAGAGCTACTGACCGAAGACAATTGGGCTTATTGCAAACCCACACAGACACAATCCCTGGACACATTTACAGTAAGTATCATTCATTTCAATTGTATATTAGCAAGACTTCATAGAGAAAGGGTTCTTTGCAGCATGAACATCTTGTGCAGAAATTGTGTGCATGTACAGTATTTTCCCTCTTGTTGCAGTTTGTATTCCCACTGGTGATCAAATGCAAACGTTTAGCCCCGAGCCAGATGCTGTTGCTGCACAACATCACTGAATTTGAACACAGCATTGAATTTGTATTTGCTTTTGCACACCTGTTGAATTCATGCATACATTTTAGAATGCTTCTCTCACTTTTGGTGCTGTGCTAATGGTGATGATCTCAGGGGAGATGCTCATCATGATCATCATGATGATGAGGAGGAGGATGGGGAGACAGAGAGAGAAGGAGACAGAAGCTGGATCATTTTCAGATTTTGTTACAGAATAGGCTTATGCAAGATTTAAAAATAAAAACCATACTAGGGGTGGGGGAGATTAAATTGCTGGGTGATGAACTAGTCAACAATAGAAACACCAGCTAGTTAAGCTAAATTTCACCTACATAGAGACTTATGGACTAATCACATTTTAGATCTATTCAATTAAACTAAGTTTCATCTAAGTTTACATGAGTAGAAAGTTTTTGGTATATGGTATATGCTTTTTCACAGATTGTGCACTACTGGGTCAGACAATTAAATAACTTTAGATTAATTCAAAGTGAAATTAGTAGAAACTTCCATCCCTACATCCTGCTTGCACATGATGATACACTTTGAACATCTGCAGTGAAAGAAGGAGCATAGAAGTGATTATATGGGTTAAAACCAATATTTGAATGATGTGCTAAACGGTCGTTAAATAGTCTGTTGTGAAACTCAAGCAAACACACCCGCTGTGCTCTTAGCGTTATGTTAGTATGCCCAGCCACTAGCCCTGCTGAACCACGCCAGATGAGTCACCATTCAGAAGTAGACAATCGAGCACTTCCTCAATACGTGTAGTCCAGCAGTCATGTCTAATGTATTAATGTCTAACGTGGAGATTTACTTACTACAAGGACTAATTCACCATCATGGTATAACAGGTTGTTTGATTTCACCGTTTCCACCATGTTCTTTTCCGTAACTAATAACTGGAATGCCTGAATTGTCTGATTTTACTAAATGTGATGCCTTTATCCTCTGAAAGCACACCATAACTGTGCATTAGTGATGCAAGTGATGTAATCTGAGGTTTGTCTTGCCTGAATACACGTGCTGAAATGTCCTCACCACACTACCACACTATCGTTTCATACAAGCATTTACATTTACCAGTATCCATTTAAACTACTCTCATGTCCACGTCCTTACAGTGCACACCAAATTAGATTAGATAAGATTACATTCCTTTATTGTCTGTTTCCAGATTTTATTTCTTGTGTACAAGAAAGTGTCATTGTGCGTAAAAATACGTCAAAACATAAGAAATACATAAAGCAACAACCAAATTCATCAACAAACAATCATAACATTTATCAGACACCACATCACAACACACTGCAGAGTCCTTTTGATAAATGCACCTTTAGTTAACCCTTTCATCATAGTTTCTCTTAGATCAATGAGCGTCTTGAGATCAAAACTATACCTTGGGCATGTTTCCCTTAGATAGTCTCCCTTCTGTCCTGTGATATTTACTTGTGCAAATTCAGGATTGCATGAGCAATGTGTCACGTTCAGACAATGAAGGATCTGTCCTTACATGGCCATACTGAGGCTCATGAAAGCCTATACGATCAGACGGCTAGCTTTCCTTCCACAGACCGATAACTGATCTTCACAGTACAAAGCTCTGCAGGGTCTTTTCATGTCACTTTCATTGAGTGGAGGGCCACAGCTTGAGCTCTATAAAGTGGCTGGCTCCATTCAAGGGACTAAAGAGGACAAAGCTGAGCTGCTATTGCTGCGGTGGCACAGAATCACAACCAAAATAGGAATGAAGCAGGGAGAGAAGGGGGAGGTATGGAGAACAAGAGAGAGAGAGAGAGAGAGAGAGAGAGAGAGAGAGAGAGAGACCTATGTTAAATTCATCTGCTGAGGACATTTGCTCTGAACTTCTCTGAAAATGAATCTATCTGCAGCACTTTTTGTTGTGGTGCTAAAATACATATATGCACCGATCTAATCTGAACAGTGACACAGCTGTTAGAAGATATGGTAGTGATGGAGTGACTGCATCAGAGAAAATTAAAGTATAACTCATTTTGACATACCGATCGATCCTGACCAAAATCTTGTCATTTGCTGCTACAGCTAGTTAGGTTTTGCTTGCAAAAAAAATAGTGTCAAAATGTTTAAAAAAATGCTTTTTTGTAGTGTCCATTGGCCCAATAGGACTGTATTGGAGAGCTGCATACCCAGACAAGCAAGACCTAAGTACCTACAGTGAAGCAATTGTCAGAATCGATCAGTAAGATTGAAAATGCTGGGACATTAGGGTCCAGCTCGAAACCGTCTGGAGTTATGCTTAAAATTCTACAGAACTTGATATGTGTTCCCAGACGCTCCCAGCTGGTACCATGGATGAAGCTGAATGGGAATCTCCTCACGCCTCCCAGGGAGCTCTGCAGTAGGATGCACGGTTCGGTCCTCACCTGGATTCTCCCGCAGATGACTCCCCCCCTCTGCGTACTGATCCTCTCCAGCTTGTTCTCTGTCCAGCCAGTCTTATCGGAACCGGGTGAGTGACGGCTAAACTCAAATGTATGTTGCTAGCAGAATGTGTCATGGTAGTTTATAGCAGAAGAGAATGCTCTCGTGATGCATTTCTTAACCAATACACAGGATTTAATGTTATGATGCTTTGACCCATGACACCTCCAGAAGCCTCAGCAGTGATTTCTGACCTCCCAGAACCTTCCCTAGTTCCCAACATGACACGCAATCATTTCTGAACTCGTTATTGTTAGCTTATTGGAGCAAATTTTTCAAACTTCTTCATCTCCTCACGCAGTTTTCTCCACTCAGCCGGAGGATGGCGTGGGCGTGCTGGGAGCCCCCCTCGTTCTGCACTGTGCAGTGTATGACTCCCGGCAGCAGGGGGCACTGTCTGTGCGGTGGGAGAGAACCAGTGGAGAACCTGTGGGCAGCCACCAGCTGGCCAATGGGTCTCTGTTTTTCCCTCAGCTGAGAGAGAGACACCTGGGGCAATATGTCTGCAGCGCCGGCACTGGATCTGAGCACATCACTACTGTTGTACAAGTGGAAAAAGCTGGTTTGTAATCCCGTAATGACTCTCAGAGCAGACGTCATGGTTTTCATAACAAATACTTTTCAGAGTGGAATCCATTTGGAGACTGATTTGTAATTGTTTGTTTTAGGTTTGGGGGAGGTTTTCTTCAGTCCCCAGGCCCAGACGGTCAGGGAGGGAGAGGGAGTTTTCCTGCAGTGTGTGTCAGGGGAAAGCTCACCTCCTGCACACATCACCTGGCTCAAAGATGGGACACTGGTCACAACAGGTAGACAGGTTCAGGTAAGGGGCTTGGGTTTAGGGTTAAGGTTATGGTCAGGGTTAGGTATATAGATGTGAGGGTTAAGGATTGGGGTTAGGGGGCAGTCAATGAGTCAGTGGAATGTCCTTATAAGTATAGTAATACAAACCTGTGCGTTGTAGAGATATGGGTGATCTCCGGGGAGTCGTTAGAGTAGAAGAGCTGAACACCAGACGAAAAACTTCATGCTTCAGCTGTAGTTGTATTAAGGGCAGACGTTGTTGAAATATAAGTTGATTTCAGTAGCAAAAAGAGACTAACTAGAGACAACGGATCAGACAACGGATCCCCCAAAACAAAAGTAAACTCTGACCCCGCAAGAGCAGGAGTGTGATGCCACTATAGACACCCAAGCAGCGATCATTACAGCGTGTGTGTGTGTGTTAGGGTTTGGCCAATATGGATTTTTGAAGGCTGATACTCATATTTGTATCAGTGTGCAGATAATCAATCAATCAATCTTTGAATTTGACCATTGTCATGCCAATCATGAAAATAAAGTATTCAGTATTTCCCCTGAGAATTGTATTTACTTGTCAGGGTGGAAAAGCCTCTGAAACAGCATTTAGACACTAAAACTCTCCGCTGAAACCATGAAATGTATAAATACGGAAATGAACAAAGAAAATGTGCAAAGAAAATAAAATTTCATTGCAGGTTTTTCCAGACTGGTTTTATGTCGCTGTAGTCAGGGAGTTACCTTCATCATACTGGCAGTGGACAACATGAGGCCAATATCGTCTCTCTCTATATATATGATAGTATATACCATTGCACTAGCACTGCCATGGTAATGGGTCACTAAAAATGTGCACACATAGGTGCTTTGGATGAAAATGTCCAGAAAATGGTGTACAACAGCACACATGGATGAATATGTGTGTGTGTGAATGTGTGTGTTCAGATACCATAGGGCGATACATACATGCTCCAAACTGCGTTTTCCTGTCCAGGGTCAGTATGGAGGTGGTAACCAGAAGAAGACTTCAGGCTCTCTCCATCTTTACAACGTAACACTGGAGGATGAGGGGGTGTACGTTTGTGTCACACACAATCCTTTACTGAACATCAGTCGGGAGAGCAAGCCAGCTAACTTAACTGTGCTGGGTGAGTCCATGCACAGTTCCTTCTTTAGCCTCACACGTGTTTATCATGATCAGTTCTTACCTGCAGGGGGGCTGATGTGGGGAACATCTGTAACATTGTCTAGATGCATCTGACTGCTCTGACTTGCGCCTGTTTGTGTTATTATTTTGTCACCACAAAAATATCCACCTTAACAAGTCAAATTCAGTTTTTAAATCTTATTTTTGTTAAAACAAGTGAACATTTCAGTAATTTGAGACAATTCCACTTTTGCAGTTTCACTTGCTACATGATGTTTTTTAGAAACGTCTCAATATCTTGAAATAAGGCAGAATAAGTCAGATCACTCCACTAGTAACAAGAAAATTAAATAACAAGAAAATTGAAATAAGTTGATTTTCATTGGAAGTGAAAATATCTCAACCCACTGGCAGATTGTTTTTCACTTTGGCAAAGTAAGATTTTAAGACTCACTCATAGTTGACTTGTTCAGGTGGATATTTTCTGTAGTGGTGGCAGGTACTGGGACTGTGTGTGTTCACCGTCTCTCTTGTAGGAGTCCCTAGAAGGCTGCAGATCACTCAGGGCCCTGACAACATCACTGTCGCTATGGGAACGCAGGCCTTCATGCGCTGCGCTGTTCGCGGCTTCCCTGTTCCCATGGTGCACTGGTTCAAAGACAGTTGCCTCCTGACCAACTGCTCCACCTCATTCAGCCTCCAGGACAATGGACAGCTGCTCGTATTCAGGTCTAATATTGGACAGAAAAAAGGAACATTTGTTCTTTATTGTTTTATTGCTGTTTTTATATGATGAGCTGCTGCGCTACAGCAAAATAATTTCTATTTCTGCTTATTGCTTTTGGTTACACAATTACAAAAGACTTAAGATAAAAAGATAAATTCTGTGTCGCACTCACAAATGTACTCTGTTTGCATGATACCTGAGGTTGTTGAGGAATATCACTGTTATACACACTGTATAACAACCTGAGAGTTTCCTGCCAGGTAGAAATAAAAGTGTAATTTCTGTCCGTGCTCTCTAGGAATGTGTCCAAGGAAGACGAAGGCTCCTATCACTGTGAAGCGTCTAACCAGAGAGAGACAATCAAGTCTCAGTCAGCCTTCCTGGTTGCAGCTGGTACTGTATGGCAACGAATGATGTAAATGAAAGTGCTACGTGTAGCATTTTAAACATCAAGATATCGTTGTCAAATTCATTGTAATACCTTGGAATATCACACGTAACCACATAAGACCACGGTGGTGATGGTAGTCTCTTTGTCACGCCAGTGGAATTGTTAGTGCTCGTGTTCAAAATTAAGACCACATTTTTCATAAACCCCATTTCTTCCTGTTGCAAAGACACACACACACACACACACACACACACACACACTGGCTTTACTGAAGAGGATAAACATGTTGGAAGTGACTTTTCCATTGGACTTTCACTCGTTCCATCATCTGCCTCTGCCAGAAACTCTGACAGCTTTAGCTCGGTTTGTGCTGGAGGAACAGCGCCCTCTTCCTGTTTTGTGCCAGAAAGCAATCCAGCAGATTTCCTGCTAAATCCGAGAGGCTTCAGTAATGGTCTCATTTGTTTACAGTAATTCTGCTAATATTTCACTCTGGTAATGATTCATTGATGTTGAAATGCTGCACGTAGCACCTTTAACTAAAGGTATTAGATTTTGATTCCATGACAGCGTCAGACAACAAATGACTTTGTGTTGACGTGTGTGAGTGCATGTGTGTGTACAGCAATGAGTCAGAGATACAGACTTCTGTGTATTTAGTATGAGTTAGCACTATTGTACGACTGATTACGGTACAAACAGGGGGGAGAAACGCTGACGGAAATACAGCTCAAGAGTTAGATCAAGTTTACAGATCAAGATCAAGATACAGATACAGATCAAGTTTCTAGATTAATATAAAAAAAAGCTCTGATAACCTGAAGCCGTGTTAATGTTACTCATCATCTCTTATCTCTATTACCCTTTTGTATTTCTGTGGTGAATGGAGTCTGGAGCGTAAAGCACCCAAAATATTTTAGGGGCCACAAATTCACAGAAACATGTCCACAGTGTGAATCAAAATGGAGCATAGATCTTGTGGAGGGAGATAAACCAAGCGGAAGGAGAGATGGTGGTGTACCACGTTATGCACTTCAGTGACACCCTGCTCTCTTTGCAGTGATGGGTTGGAGTTTTTTCCAGCAGCCCACCAACCTGACAGTGCAGAGAGGAGAGGACGCCACTATTATCTGCAGGCCTCCCTACAGCCGACCCACCGCCCATGTGTCCTGGTTCAGAAACAACCGGCTTCTTAATCCCAGAGCTCACGTTACTGTCATGCCCAGTGGAGACCTCTACTTCCACAGGTGTGCATGGGTTTGTGTCTGTAAATATGCAGGAAAATACTAATCACCAGTGTCAGTGTGTGTGTTGGTTTTGTGTGCATGCACGTGTGTATATTTGCTAATATCCTGAATCACCAGTGTTTTGTGAAACTGTGGGACCAAGCCGAGTACGGAGTGATATCCACGCCACAACTTGAAAGCTTTCAAAACTTAGATTCAAGCTTTCGAGTTGTGGTGTGGATTCCGTTCCATACCTGAGCTGTTTAAAAACATTGCAACATGTCAATAGTGCAGGACAACAAGTCAAAAAAAGTGTTTCTCCAAGCTTTATCTAAATTGTTCTCCCCTCTCCAGTGTCCAGGAGTCCGACAGCGGTACCTACTTCTGCAGGGCCTCCAACACCCACCTTCGCAGATCTGTCACCTCTACAAGAGTAACCCTCACTGTGCTGGGTATTGCATTACAACAGACCTATATTGTTTAGTAGATCAGTCAAATTGTATTTTACTTGCCATTTTAAAAGTCCCCTTTCATGAATTCATCCTGTATTTATATGGCCGGCATTTTTTTGTCTCTAAATTCCTCAGAGCAATGGAGCCAAAGTGCAGCAATAGTTCTGCAAATATGAAGTATATATATATATATATATATATAAAAGTGGGAGTAAAATGGTTGCATTTGTGTTGTATCATAAACCAGTCAAAGCCTGATTGGCCTAAACAGTCCTCCTTATCCCCTTCCCTTCCTGCCAGCTCCTCCGTCAGTGAAACTGTGGCCCCAAGTGGTGACGGTGCCAGTGGGGGCCCAGGTGGTGCTCGAGTGTCAGGTATGGGGTCGCCCTACACCGTCCATCAGCTGGTCTAAGAAGGGCAGCTCCATGCAGACTGGGGGCAAGATTGCTGTGGGGTAGGTTCACATAGAGTATGAAACAAAAGAAAGAGGTGTTGAATCTTTAAACAAAGGTTGTTAAATCCAAGTCTGTAATGTACGTTGTTCTCTGCATCCTAGAGGTTGAACTAGAATTTAGGCTACTTTTATAGTTAACACCAGACTGCAACATGTAAACTGATGTGACGTGTCATTTGATGGATGGTTTACTCCAATGCTACTGACAGCACTGTAAGTGAATACATTTTCAGCATGTGTGCCCCAACTGGGAATCAAAGCCTTAACCCTAGCAGTGTTAGTGTAAAGCTCTACCCAGTGAACTGTACAGGACAAGTTGGAGTAACAAACACTGGAATTACACTTACGACGTGGGTATAGTATTTTCTGCCTTGTGACCTCGTGGCATGCTAGTGAAACCACAGGAAGTACTGTTATAACAACAGACTCTTGAGTGAGTGACTGCTTGCCTCTTTCTCATACAGAGTGAGAAACACCACCCTCTACATCCTGTCAGTCAGGAGCTACGATGAGGGAACGTACGAGTGTGAGGCCTCCAACACTTTGGGCCGAGACCACAGCACAGCTACGCTAAGAGTCGCTGGTAACTCTCACATCAACATTTTGCAAGATAAGGCACTAACGGCTTGTGACATGCTGGGTCATTTCAAAAGCTTTGTATCAGAAGCAGGGCTGTAGCCAAGACCACCTTCTATCAAATCTGAGTCATGTCAAGACCAGGTCCAAAGGGGCTCAAGACCAAGTCAAGGCCAAGAGCAGAGCAAAACGAGTCAGTAGATCTATCTGCAAATCTGCTCTGTATTATACCCTTCAACATCGAACCAACAGAAATAGAAACTGTCATCAATACATAGACGTTTGAGGTTACAGGTTCCTTTAGGTGAAGTCTCTTAAACTCTTTGTAGTACTGGAGAGAAAATAAACCAAACATCAATGAAATGAACAAATTCTTCCCTTCTCCCAGTGAGCCCCATCATAGTGTCCACCGCAGGGCAGGTGAGCGGCAGGATGGGGGCTTCAGTTGTCCTGCCGTGCACGGCTGTAGGGATGCCCCCCATCACATATACCTGGACCAGAGGCAGCAGGGCAGACACACACATCAGCCCCACTGAGGGCCGACATATCGACGGTGAGTCATTCAAAACATGATCAGACCCATTTTACTGTCACCTATTTTGCTTTATTGATACTGAACAGTTACGTTGGTCTATACAGAGTAAGAGGTCAGGTATTTAGTCATCTCCACTACCATCTTTTGTTTCATAATCTATCAAAAACTAATACAATTTTTTAGTCAAATGATGTTTCTCAAGAAAGATTACATCATTTTTTCATTTTTTTTTATCTGTATAAGAAATATCAACTGAGTAGAACAAAAACGTTTTTGATAAATGATGAAAACAAACAGTTCTTGGTAGTGGACTCAGATTTTGGACACCATTGTGTCCAAATGGATCTTCAAGTTGAGTTGATGTACTGTGGGTGTTTTGTGTCCTTTAGAAACTTAAGAAACCATCTGACAGAGAGTTTGCTGGATTGAAACATTGTCTGTGAAACCTTGTGCTGATTCACCCACAGCCCAGTATCAGCCACTAGGCTGAATGTGCCTACGTATCTCTTCACTGTCCTATGGTCTTGGTAATCTCTCTGTCTGTGTAGATGATGGAGGTCTACATATTTCCAATGTACAGTGGTCTGATGCAGGGGAGTACTACTGTACTGCTGAGAACCGAGCGGGGCGACAGCAGAGACATACCACCCTCACTGTCACTGGTATGTCTAGTCCTATTGGTGTCCTATCACAGTACATTCAGTGTGTGGCATGCTTTTGCTACATTGGGTATGTATACACACACATTTTCAAGTTTTACAAATACTTGTGAGGCCTTGTGGAACTATACCTGCACACACACACACACACATTTAGAATTATTTATCATATTGTTTGCTTGACAACACACGCTCATGTTTTTATTTCGTGCTGACTGTTGTCTCCTCTATCCTAAGCTGAAGATCACCCAGCTGATAGAGGCAAGCAGACAAGACTGATTGTGTCTGCCGTGAGTAAGGATGTCATGAGAACCTGCTATGTCTTACGTGGTGACTCGGCGTTGTCAGTGGTAGAAACGCGACATTAATCTATTGACGTCATACTTCTGATATTTGTGGCTTGGTATTTGTATCTGTTTTGTGGCTCGTTTTGGACACCTTGCCGATTGCTTCATGCTTCTTTAGAGGCGTACATACCTTTGCGTTCTGAAATTGAGAGCCTCCATTTTTGTATTTTGTAGAATACCAAAATTGACAAAGCGCTGCCAGTTTCCCAATCCAGTGATTCTGGGGTTGAGCAACTATCTGGGGCAACCCAACATCCACACGTACAGATACAGCACAAGGACCGGACCACGTGTATGAACTCTAATGATAACTTAAATTGTATTGCATATACTTTCTTAACTTAAAGAGGGAAGTGTATTAATTGATGATTTTTATCCTGACTATTTCCAGGCCCTGCATCACATTGCAATCCTACCACCAAAAGGCCGATCCCTTTTTCTACACCTACAAGGGGAACCATGTTTGGACTAAAGGGGTCACCAGGATCACCGGACCTTCATTCACAACACCCACTAAATCTACCTACAACCAATCCAACCCAGCCTATAATCACACAGATGCAGCCCCCTATGTTGCTACCTCCTCCTTATCTGAACCTCCAGTCAGCAGACCCCCACATTGGACCACCAGTAACCAGCACTCCCTTTTTATTCTCAACTACTGAACCACCAATAACACACAGTCAACCACCACGAGTCAACAATCGGCTTTTGGTTACAAGCATCCAGTATCTGCTCTCCCAAAGTCAATCCCATTTGACAAAAATGACATCAGGTACACAATTCCCACATCGAGACGTTGAGCCACCAAAGCAACTCTTGAAGCATGATGCCCAGGTCTCTGGTGTGTCTCTACCAAGTCAAATCATGATTCCTCTCACTCAGACAGAAATGTCTCAATTACCGTCAAAGATTTCATTGACTAGACCCTCTGGCTCTCCCAAGCAAACTCCATACTCACTGACTCATACACAGGATCCCGTAACCCAAGCTGAGCTCCATCATTCAGATTCAGTCACCTTTTCTTTAGCTTCACAAGCTGAGCTGCAACTATCCCAGACTCTTCAACAACCCTTTACCCAAAGTCCTTTTTCCCAGTCCAACCATGAGCCATCACCAACCCAGCATTCACAAACCAAGCTGCAACACCAAGGCCAATTTCTATATCAGAAAACCCATCCCCAGCCTTCACCAACCATCTCACAAATATCCCATCCACAACAACCCTTTACCCAAAGTCTTTTTCCCCTGTCCCGACTTCAGCCATCTCCAATGCAACATCATCCGCCTTCCATACAACCTCAACCTTCTTCACACCAAAGTCAACCTTCTCCAACACAGCCTCAACCACCTTCAACCATATCTCCACTTCCTCAAACCCAAAACCAAACT